>JANCMA020586918.1:0-19721 GCA_024336925.2 Zoanthus solanderi
GGGCGGGAGGGGGAGAGTTCATGTCCTTGACTCAGATAATATTAGCGGATTCCACTTGCAAAGAGCCACACATTTTAAATGTTTAGTTTAAGGAATACTAACAACCATTATTTTGTTAACTTCTAAAATTATATTAAATTTTTGTTTGCAAGCTGTTTTATCAATATTTTTAAGCACCGATCGTACTTTTGTTTTATTTTTTGTCAAGTTTGTTTGAAAAAGAATTAATTAGTTAATTTTGTTTAAGTTGCCTCTACGTTTATGAAACAGTTGTGACATTCAAGAATAATAGATACTGAATGTATGAGTCAAAATTTTTTTGAGCTTTTATTCCAGCGAAATTTTTCATTTATCAGAGTATACATTCAAGTGATTTAGCGAGCTTTTTGACACAAGTTCCAAGTTTCAAGTTTATTGCACTCTGTTTACAGAAGACACACTTTACATAAGACGGTATATTATGATACAAAAAGATATAAATAGAAATTAACTATAAGAGACAATAATTAATACTGTACAATGACCAAAGTAGCATTTACGGTTTCTTGTGCAGCACTTTGCGACTTTTGTGTTTGGGGTTTTCCTCAGTTTGATTTTTTAGAATGAAATTTAACCTTTTGTAAGATTTACTGAATACCGGCTTTACAATTATCGATATTGGTTTGTTTTATGGTGGAAAGCGCAGGAAGTGAAAATATGCAGATCTCTGACATTTATGGACAAGATGAAGATGTTTACTCATCGAGGAACCACCTGTCTCGCCGCCGTGTGAAAACACTTCAAATACTGGTTGAGTTCTTCTAATTCTTCATTAAATTATTGAACTTACTTCCCGAAGGAATGCTGGCGAATTCTAAAACAAGGTAATTTATTAAATTTTCTTTTGCGATTCGAGTTTCAGCTTTTGACAAGTTTCATTGAATGCTCCTTGCTCCTGAAAATTATCCTGTTCGCGTTAATTTTTTAAAATTTCTGTTTTTTAATCTTTCTTTATGTACAGCTTTTTTGTGATTTATGTTTTATTATATTCTAACTATGCCATTTTAATTATACACTTATTTTAAAATTTTATATTTGTTCAAACTCTTGCTTCAAGTTTGTGAAATCGTGTAAAGCGTTGAAACAGTAAACTCAGATTGCATATTAAAACATTAGAGACTTTCAGTTCGTGTTTTGCTTACAAATACACGCACTGCTTCCTAACGACACAATAACTTGAAACTGTTCTTAATGTTTGTGTCGCCAACGCCTGCGTGTACTTGTAAGCAAACCACTAACATTAGTTTTTAACGATTACTTAGTGTAAGAAACCACACGACCTCGAGTTCATTTTGGAAATAATTTGCATGAACTGCAATTTAAAATGTTTAAACAACTCACGAGTGTAAAGTTATTTCCAAATTAAAAGAAAAAATTCGTGTTAATGGCATTAATAGAAAGCAAGTTATGTTGTGCATACTGGTAAAACTCTCTCGTCAAAATATAAAACTTTAGACTTTGTGCATTACTCCTACAATAATTGCCGCCTTCAGTCGTTGAACTAGGCTTTATTCTTAGTTTTTAATTTCCAATGGAAACAAATCAATCAGGAGGTCGATAATGCTTTCAAGGTTTTTGTCTTACAACAAAACTCGGACTTGTGGCCAGTCGATCTGGAGGTTCCTTAGCCAGTCATGACCGGGTGGGACCCACCCCTCAACAACATATAGGGATAATTTCACAGTTCCTTCCCCCTGGGACACCCTCACTTGTGCGACGACACGCATAGGTTTAAGTCTCCCAGGTGTATGTTTGTGATATTACACTAGACTTCCCAAGGGTCGGCCGGCCGCTCTCACCCCCAATTGACTTATATATCTCATGGCCGATAATTGAGGCACAAGTATCAATCTCCATCTGCAAGGGCTTGCCATTAACTATCACCTCTGTTTCATATGGTGGAGTGGGTAGCATCGTACAAATAGGGCTCAGAGTCTTCCCCTCATCTGCACTGCCTGTCTCGTGAAATGTTTCATCCCTCATATGATGTGTCCCCTGTGGGTGTTCTGAATTTTCGAAACCCTCCTTATTTCTACAAGCGCGGCACACATGGCCCTTCCTCCCACAAGAATAACATTTGGCATTTTTTTGAAAACAAGCGCTTGATTCATGAGCACCATTGCAATGAGAACACTGATTTGTTTTCCTGGAAATGGAGTTCCTGTGAGTCCCGCGGTGGGTTCCTGTAGCGGCTCTGGGAAATTTGTTTCTTTGCAATATATGCACATTTTCCTCTCTTTTTGAAGCTTCATTCAGGTCTACCACATCTTTTTCTGCTATTTGAAAAGATAAAACAAGTTCTAAAACAACTGCTCCATTCTTCAGTTTCGTGATATGGGTAACTTTTGCCACATGTGGCCATGGTTTTCTCTGGAAAACTTCGTCTGTCAATAATGCCTGGTTTATCCTCGTCTCCAGTGTAATACTTGCCGCCTTCAGTCGTTGATCTAGGTTTTATTCTTAGTTATTAATCAAGATTACACTTCACTAAACGAAATGGCGATCAAACATGAGCTACATCACGTGACTCGTTACCAGGTTACCACACTCAACCACAACAAATATTTGATTGGTTCTTAGCTTACCAAACGCTATTGTTTATTATCCAATTAAAAGCAACAATTCTGTTAGTAAATTGTACTGATTGACTACTTTTCGCACCACGTCTGGTGTTTACAAAAATCTGTTATACTCTTAGCCAATCAAAATCGAATGTGTTATTAACAGTATAAAACCTTTGAGCACAATAAAAGGAATTTTTTTAGCAATTCTCCTGGCGTGTTTACCTAGTAATTTTTAACATAATACAAAAACAAAAATATCAACACTGATTTTTTAAATTCTTTTTTGACGGCCCGACCTACAAATTTAGTAAGCTAAAAATTTAAAAACTCTGGCTTAACTTTCGAAAGTATAGGAACAGTAAACCGTGCTAAAGATAGGATTGCGTTCGAGAGCTTGGAAAGGAGACTCGAAAAACAAGTCAAAGTTTTTGTCGCCACCATTTTTTCCTGTTTGCTGGGCAACATCATCTTGATTAGCCTTGATGAATTCACTTGGCTCTTCTTGGTCGTGTGTATTTTCCCGCCGAAATTAAATCGAATTATTCCAACCTCGTTCCCAAACTCTTCTGGGTGATTTTCAAGAAGGCGAGTCCCCTTTCAAAGCTTCTTAGGCGATACTCCATGTGTGTGCACAAAACTTGTTTGTGAACATCATCCATTGTATAGTGCAGAACGTGACACATACATGAAATCTTTCGACTGCAAAACACGAAACTTAGTGTGTTTAGCAAGAAACTTGATGTATAAATCGTGAAATTTGTTATCAAACACGAAACAAATGCAAATTTTTGTTTTCAATTTAAGTTGTTTTTAATTTTGTCCTGTTTGGCTTTCCCTAGCTTTGGCAACAAAGAAAAGAACAATAACAGTTTCCATTAGATTGCCAATTTCCCCTAGAGGTTAATTTTTGGTTTTCATTTGTGTTTTTCCACCCAACAGCCAACAAATTAGCGTCTTTTCTTTACCAAACACATTCTCCGGATTTTAAATTCTCGAGCTCCATCGAAACAAAGGACTGAGTTTGAAATGCAAAATTTCGCTTTCCTTTAAGCGTTACAATAGTATTTACACTGTTTAGGTAGCTTCCTTCCTTTATTTTTCATTTGAAAGCTCTCAGGATTCGATCTCACTAAATTGCGTTGGTTCACGGATAAAACGTTATTCTTAGGGCGCCTTCAATATCGATCGTTTGATATGCCAGATGGCCCGGTCTTAACTTTTGCTCGCATATATTGAAAAAAAAAACAATCTAAACGAGATCGTCTACAATTGCATTCTTGGCCTGATCAGTCTAAAAATATAACTTCACACAAAAAAATTTCTTTATCAGTTTCGTGGAAATATCACGTGATCTTAACAATTGTTTTAATGTAGTCATACACTTCTAAGAAAACATTTTCCAAAATATTTACTAAATATAATCCATTAATTAAAAATAGTTTGTATGCTATTCTAAAAGATTCTTAAAAGTGTCTCTTATTTTCTATAAGATCTCGACAGAAGCTTTCAAATCAGATTTGAGTGCTATAAGCAAAAGGCTCCGCGATTCCTGCAACGTCATCCCCACAAGATGGGGAAAGGGAGTACTTTTGAAACCCGAGCAGAACTAAAGGAGTTCCAAAAGTTAAAAACACTTTCTTTATGAATCTAACTTGAGTTTAATTCTTCTCTTAAGTTACTTACCGTGATTATCCCGACCTAGCGCTAAACACATGTGGCATCCTTTGTCATCCTTGTCGGTTTTGGTTCCCTCGAGGTCGGTTAGTCCATTTTCCCCAGCGAACCTGCTCATTGCATCAAGCGTTTGAATATAATCTTCAGCGCTGGCCTCATCTGAAGTCTTCTCAACAGCAAACCCGACTCTAGGTTCTGAAGAATGAAATAAGAGTGTGTATTTCTCGTATGTTGTAGATGGGTTTATGGATCCCCGACCAGTTCCTTTTGTTAATAAATCGCGGATCGATTTCAGTTCGTCCCTGTAGTATGTTTTAAATGGATACCCTCTCACATTCTCCTCAAAATCTCTTGGACTCTTACTTGCTCGCCATTCTTTTGTGACATATTTCGTACTTGGCCAATCTGGGATTTCTTCCTCCTTAGCTTTTAATACATCGACGTATTCCTCTACTCCAACACAAACCGAAGCGTGAAACTTTTCTTTGTTTGAAAGCCACAAACCACGATGGACAGATAGAAGAGTGCTTTCACCCAGCTTGTACTCAGCATCCATTGCCATTGCTGTGTTAACAAACTCTAGCTTGTACTTTCGTTGTAGTTCACCGTAATCACGCCCTATATGTTCAAAACCATTTCGTGGCAAAATTACAAAGTGAGAGCGAGGGGTGTAATAGTCAAAAACAACTTGGAATATTTCGTTTCTGTTTGGTCCAGTAAGCAGATCAAAGTCTTCATCCTTTTCTTTTTCCCTTAGATGTTTTTGTCCTTTACCTCGGTTCCCTTTGGGGTAATTAATGGCTCCGTGGCCTCGAAAGTTAGCAGAACGTCTCATTTTTATATACCAAGCAGGCTTAGGACTCTATTCTATGTATACTGCTATTGCTATATATAAACCAATAAATCATCAGACCAGAAAACAAACTTTGCAGGGATAGGGTTATCTCACAGAAAGGTGACTCATTAAGAGAGGCAGTTAAAAATAGTCTTACTTTTTCGATTTCTTTTAAATAATTAATATCAGATTGAAAAGTTGGAAATGCGTGGTCACGCTGTGCTTTCACTACCTTGCTCTAATTTTTTTCTTTTGAAGATGCATTTTTTCAGTTTTGCTTTAGTTACCTGAACAAAGTCGTCCCTTTGTACTCCTCCCAATAACGAGTCAAGATGAACATTGATTGGTGACTTCTGAGAATTAACTGCATGCAAGTCAGTACTAGTGCGCGTTTGCATTCTATACTTCTGAGAATTGCCTCGCCCTTGGCAAGACACGGTAGTCAATACTACACCCAATCAACATGGAGCCGTTATATAGTTAACATGCAAAAGATAAAAAAGAAGCAATACTTTTCCCGGAATAAAAATCAGCAAGAGTTTGAAGGTTTTCTGATTCTGATTGAGGGGCCTAAAATTCAGACCTTTGGCAAAATCGTTGGAATCTTGGTAAGGCTTATAAAAGCAACTCTCAAAACTTGAAACAAACTTCAGCTTCTATTTGCCACAGCGTGGTGCATGATTGGAGAGAGAAACGTTTCTTTCTAAAATAGCCATTTTAAGAACGCCTTGTGTTATAGACATTTACTTATTAAGGAAACAATGGAAATAAAAACAAGTTGGCGGGCTTTAGACTTTAAATGAGATGTTTTTTGAAAACTTGGTTAGCGATCTGGACGTCTGGGACACAATGGAATGCTATAACACTGAAAGGTTTCATTCAGTGTGTTATTATACATTAAAAATACACACAAATCATTTTTTGTTTGCAACATTTATTTCTACGACAATATACATTGAATCTGCAAAGCTTTGGATGTAAAACTCTTGTAAATATCATAATGTAAGGTTCTTTTGTAACCAGAATGCATAAACCAAAATGTGTTCTTGCCAAAGCCAAAGCTTTCTTTAATCAGCAAGTTTCTCTACAAAATACATTCAGTGAATACTCTTTAACTTCTTCTGAAACGCCGATGATGTTATACTAACCTTTAAGTTGACAATACAGTCTTTAAAAGAACGAAATTCAAATCGGTTTCTTTCTAATTAAGAATATTAAAATACACTTCAATTCGAACATGAGTTTCTCGAATGCCTTGTGTCATCGTCTATGACTACATTCTTTTTAACAACAATTCAGGGAGTTAAAACTGCTTGATTACATATAAATACGCTAATATCTTTCGACAACATTTCTTAAACCTTCCTTAGAAAGAGTTTTAGGTATACACTTTATAGTTGTCATGACCTGAAAACTGTTTAAACCAATCTTCTTTCTTGTCACTTGGACAAAGACTTGCGTAAAACTTGGGTCCACTTGTTTGGATGTACCCGCACAACGTTTGAGATGAACTAAGCTCAAAACCTGAAATATAAATCGAAAATATATTAGAACAAAACTTGTTGTTCCTTGTATATAAAAATAATCTGGCAAGAGAGAACATAAAACACATATACGTTTGTTGTATCGTAGAATAAAATTTCGGTGTTCATGCAGTTGCGTCTCATTCGTTTTGCTTCCAATTTATAAGACAAAAAAACTGCAGCTTAGAATTAAAAAGCAACAAAGTTTAAATTGTTTTAAACATTCCCTCAGAAGATGTATCTTAAACAGTCTGCACCAAGTTTGATAGAAGGGTTACACGTATGTAATTTCGCTATGGAGGTGCAAATACTCGATCGATTTGGCTGCATTTCAGTTCATAAAGGTTTGGCATTGACAAACATTAGCGCTACTACGGCAGACTTTCACTGAAATTGATTGCTCAAAGGAACTTTACAGAACGAAGCAAATATGTGTTTTTTATTGAATGCAGGTTACTGTGTAGGCGATTTCGAAGAATACCTTTTTGTGGCTTTTCGTAGAACTTTACTTTACGGAATTAAGGGTTCGCCTTCTTCTTACAAAAG
The DNA here is from genome assembly GCA_024336925.2 of Zoanthus solanderi. Lineage (NCBI taxonomy): Eukaryota > Metazoa > Cnidaria > Anthozoa > Zoantharia > Zoanthidae > Zoanthus > Zoanthus solanderi. Next base: position 7,182 of record JANCMA020586918.1, read on the forward strand.
AATTTTCCAGGAAAGTATGATTTGCATTTCAATAAGATCTTTATACTTTCTTTTCTTATTTCATTTCTGGAACTTTCGTTATAAATAAATTAGTTTCTTCTTCAGTCTTCAAACTAAAACTGAAAACTTGCCTGTTTAAACTGTTGGTTCTAGAAAGTATTAAAGACCTTTTAAAACTTAGACGATTTCACTTTCGAATACACATCCCAGATCGTCTGGGACCAAAACTGTTCTAAAAAATAATAAATAAGTTTCAAGGAAAATGTGTAAACATATCTGAAGTTTGCACATTTGCTAAAGAGTAATCCTAAACTAAACTTCTTACCGTGGTGACTTTTGTCTAACACCAAGCATAGATGGCAGCCTTTGTCTTCTCCCTTTCCCTCGATATTTGTCATGCCGTTTTCTGTTGCAAACTTGTTCATGATATCAAGTGTTTCGACGTAATTTTTTTCTTCTTTATCTTCGTTTCCTTTCTCAAAAATAAAACCAATTCTAGGTTCAGATGCATGGTACAGGATTGTATAGCTTTCATAAGCTATCGCTGCTTTTTCGTTTCCTTTCGCTTTTTCTTTCTTTTTTAGTTCTAAGATGGACTCAACCTCATCTTTGAAATACGTTTTGAACGGGTATCCGCGTACGTTCATCTCGTAGTCTTTCGGATTCTTGCTTGCTCGCCATTGCCGCGTAACATAACTTTGGCTGGGCCAGTTAGGGATGTCATCCTTTTTCTGTTGGAATACTTTTATGAACTCGTCAACATCGGAGCAGACGTGGGCATGGAATTTGTTCTTCGTTGTTATCCACGAGCCACGATGGACAGAGAGAATAGATCCCCCTTTCAGCTGATATTCCGAAATCAAAGTTGTTGCTTCTTTTACTAATTCTTTTCTGGAACTCTCGTTTAGCTCATTATAATCGCGACCTTCTAAATGTAGACTTTCTCTTGGCAGAATGACAAAATGTGAACGCGGAGTGTAGTAGTCAAAAACAACTTTGAATATCTTGCTTCGTTTCTCTACCGGAAGCAAATCAAATTCTGTTTCGTATTTTCGCTTTTTGCTCTCATATCCAAGCTCTTCTTTATCTCGATACCTTTTATAGTTTCCTCTATAGCGATCGGTGGAGCCATATCCTTGGTGTTCGCGAGACCTTTTCATTTTTACTTAACCTTCTAAAGGACGCGACGCTTGTGTGACAAAACTATCCAACAGCATCTTTCATTCTTTGTTCAAGTGGGCAAAATATACTCCAAGGGAGGGATAGTTGGGATTAAATTAACAAAGAAGAATCAAATAGAGTATGAAAATATTATCTTCGCGGTTTTAAAAAAATTAAGCTTGTTTCAGAGCTTAGATATGAGTTATATATTATCTTGTTTTATAATGTGACTTTTTTTCAGACATTGTAGTATAATTAAATTTTTTCTAAAAGCCTATCTACCAACTTTTCTACAATTACAATTTGTAATTATTTTTTGACCTGTGTATATTGACCTGTTAGTTTCCAGGAATCTGCGCCTCCCGCTCCACTTTCCTGGAAGATATTTTTAATGACAGACGTTTATATTGCTGCTTAAATTTTTAAAACGAAAATAAAAAACGCATATTGTCAATTTTATAAAACCTGTTTGGTTTTTCATTTTCGGGTTGTCGCAGTTTTTTCGTGGTTTTGGTGGATTACAGTTAATCTTTAAACTGTGTCTAACTTAAGATACAACCATTTCTTGTCCTTTATCATTAAAATTAATATTCTACTTATTTTTTTATGATATAGCTGTAGGTGACAGTAGTAGTTGTGTCATACAATCACTGCAAGCTCAGTCTCATAGTTAAATATTTCTTAGTATTGCCTTTTTCTATTCCAAACTGAATACAAGCAGAGATCTACACTTGCGAGGCAACATTTTAAATATTTATTTCGTTACCAAAAAGGAATCATTCAAACTGTAATTTGTTAGTTGTTAAAACAGTGGGTTTTGAAATAAAAAACAAGAAGCCAACAAATTATTATACATTTCATTTCTTGTTTCAATATCTGAACGAATTCAATTATATTAATCAGTATTTTACTGACTGATATACAGTAGTTCACCGTTTGATAAATTCAAAATTGTATAATTGAAGTTTGTTCATGGTTTGTCAGTTTATATTGTATACAAGCAATATAAATTTCCATTTTTTTTCCTGATTTTAAAAATTATCCAGGAATTGGTGATAATAGGACTTCATTGAATCGCTTAACTAAAACAAAACCATATTAGTATTGATCAGAAGCTAGTTTCTGAATAAGTCCGTTTCTTAGAAAGAAAATTCCCGGAAGATGTTTGTGTGAAAAACAGGTTCCCGGAAAACTCAACCAAAATCTTCGAAAAGGAATTTTGAGAAAGAGTTAAAGAACAAATGTGTAGAAAGATAACAAAAAGTTCCAAGAACAAACATCTTGTAAACAAAAAAAACTATACTGACTTTCTTAAATCTGGCAACGTACTGAATTTGTGGGAATATCATAAATTTTCGCATCAAAAACTTAATCATTTAAAGTGAGTCGAGCTTGTTAGATTGAAAAGACGATTGGCAGACTGTTCTCTAAGTTAAAATTGTCAGTCAAGTTAAAACAGTTACATATTTTTTCGTTCCTTGTTTTAACGCCAAACTAAAGCTTTTGTTGCACGACATGATGAAAAACTATATCCTTAATACGCAAAAACTAAATCTTTGTGTGCCAGGTTGGCCCATGGAGCCGGCGCTTATCTCCGGTTTCTGTAAATGTTAAGAGGATGAAAGTCTTTGACTTCCCCTGAACGGGACACTAATCCATCGCAGGTTAGCTCCCAGCAGACGCTGGTACTCATTTACCTACCCCGCTGGGAAGTATGGAAAGCTGAGTTAGCTTAGGCGGAGAAGAATACTTGTGAAAACTTTGAAATTTTGTTTTGAAAAATTCCAAGTGGGACAGGACATGATTTTTCTGACAGTGCAGCTGAGGAATATGGGTATCGAGTAGATGAGCAAAATATTAAGGTGGAAAGTTTGAGTCACTCTAGCTAGATTCAGTATTCTTCTCACCGCTATGACCTGAGTTCGATTTCTGCCTCTGGCATGGGGCATATGTGGGGTGTGAGTTATTGTTCGATCTCAATCTGACTCCGAGGACTTTTCTCCGGGCACTCCGGTTTTCCTCCCATATCATAGTCGAGAAGAGAAACCATCTGGGAAAGAGATTACTACTGCTCGAAACTAATGCAGTTAATTATAGTCGGTGGTAAGACCTTTCAGATTTAGTTAAGACCTAGGAATTGAATTTTTATTTCTTTTCTTTACTAGACATTCTAGTGTTATAAGACTGAAGGTAAAAGTTTATGATAGCGCGCGTGATTACGGTTATTTAGAAGAAATTATTTTCGAAAATATCTAATTGGAATAGGCACCCTGTGGCCGCTAAGCAGAAAGTTTCAAATGGAATAACTTCGAAGAGAAACTAAGGAAGGGGGGGCACTATTGCCGACTTTCATGATGTGAGAGACTGGGTACAAGTCCTTAATTCTCATAAATGACCGACTCTCCTGAGATATGGTTTAAATGCGTGTAACTAAGTTTTTCCTTAGAAACGATTAAACAAATATAGAAGTTCAAAATTTGTTTTTACCGTTTCTTACAAAAACGGTTGGGACTTAAAGTACAAGCATTGCGTTTTACTTGAATTAAAAAAGGGCGTTCGAGCAGTTTGCATGTGCAGGTGAATAAAAACTTTCAATTAACACTAGAACCCTTAAACGAGACTCGTGTTTTGTTTGGTGTAACTACCGTATTTATTCGATTTAGCGCCCAACCTCGAATTAGCGCCCACCTCGAGTAAGCGCCCACCCAAAAATTGAAAAAAGTTAATTAGCGCCCAGCCTCGAATTAGCGCCCACCCCCTCCCCCCAAAAATGCTCATAAAAAGAAAGAAGAAAGAAATTCGACACTCATAGTGAAGTGGACAAGAGGTGTGTTGATTATTTCATTTCCTCAGTGGCTTACAATGGATAATACCGTCCAACAGCTTATTAGAACGTTGGGCTCTTCAATCTTTCAACTGCAATTTCCATGTGGGCACACAATGAGAGTGAATATGATTATCCTGAGTGAAGTGTGAAAGTCGTTAAGCCCTTTTCATTCCTATGTTCACGAAAAATAAAGTTCCTACTTGCTGAAAAATCGTTCGTGAAAAGTTAATTAGCGCCCAGCCTCGAATTAGCGCCCACCTCCAATAAGCGCTCACCCAAAAAGGTAAAAAATTTAATTAGTGCCCAGGGCGCTTACTGGAATAAATACGGTATAACTGAAAATTTTACCTGTAAAATGCAGATCAGTTTAATCACCAACAGTTTCAAGCGATCTTGAAATGACTTCAACATTGGTCAATAAAACATTTTGAGATAATATTTTTTACAGCGTACAAAACAAAAGCCATTCGTTTTTACTCAGGCTTGACCATGCATTGTTATAAAATAATTATAAGAAAAGTTGACAAAAAACAATAATGAATTTTCAATAATTTTTTAATAAATAAAATTTATTATCGTTGTTTGTCAACTTTTCTTATGCTTTTTTCATAACATTATTATTTGGTTGTCTTGGTCCGGCCCGGATCCAACGATACAGAAAATTGTACACGGGTTTCATGTTTGTCTTCTTACTCAGGCTTTGGTTAGTGTGTTTATCTTTTTAAAACACGTAGTTTTAAAAACTTGTTGTACATGAACTAGTGAAATTGCTTGGCATGGATCGGAACGTTTTTTATAAGCATTCAAGGTTTGAACACCACTGCAGAATAGCGGAAGCTATTAAGAGGAAGAAAAAGGTTAAGATCGGTGACCGTTCGTCTTGAAAAACTTGAACAGTTGCCATTGCAGGATGACGATGGAGCCGAGAGTTCATCATATGACGAAAGAAGTTTGTTGCTGTGGAGTTGTTTGTGACAACGAAAGGTTATTAAGCAATAAAGCAATAAAAGAATTAGTATGCACAGGATGATTATCCTTTTTAGCAATTGAAGGATGATTAGTCAGAGATGAAATCTGATCAGTAAAGCTCCGTAGCCGAGCTATAACATTGAGTAACAAAAGGCAATTGAGGCAACCGCTGCATCGCGGCAGTGAAATAAGACTCGTGTTGTATTCGATCTGTAATAGACTGAAGCTATACAACAACTTTAGTTACCTAATAACTCACCCAAAAAACTCTTCATTATAGATTTCTTCGTTGCCATTTTCTCCAATAGGATAGTGAGAGAATCCTCCATTGTTCAAAAAATTTCGAGCTTTGTTGGAACTTGTTTTTGTGAGGTCGTCAGGTTCTCTTTTTTGTCTAACACCAACCCGTGGACGTTCAGCAATGAAAGCGGGTGCCATGATTAACGTGATAATGATTAAGATAACAAACACGAGAGCTGCCTTCATGTCTGATATGTAGGTTCTTAATTCCGGTTTCCTGTCGTCTTTGAGATGGTTAAGCTAGTGAATGCAATAACAACGGTGATAATGAATTCGAACAGGATATCGATTTATCATTTGGAGTATGAAGCGTCTTTATATACCGTCTTTACTCTAATTTAGGCGCCACAAAAAATAATTATTATTTTTCTTATTATTATATTATATTACTATTATGAACGCAGATAAACTGAAAGATTTGAGTTTAACTATGGTTCAGCTAGTGAATGCAATAACAACGGTAATATTAATGAATTCAGACAGATATCTAATTATCATTTGGAGTGTAAAGCTATCTTTATATATATTATACATTTGATAAAATTTGATTACGTTCACATTATAAAAAATTGCCTCGATACTGAACTCAGTGTATCGACTATTTCATTTTTTCAACTTTATTTTAGACAAATCAAATTGATGAATAAACAAAAATAAAAAAAGCATAGTTTTGCTCTTAATATAACTACAAGAGTTTTTCAGAAGAACGTGATAATTAAAATATGCCAAAACGTACAAAAGGGAAACGAACTATTTCGCATGCCAGCGTCATCATCTTTATTAATTCGTTTCGGTATATAAAGTGTCACAGTAAACGTCCTCGCAAAGCAAAGCTAGTCGAAGCGAACCGAGTTTTGATCAAAGCAAAGAAAAAAATAGTGAACATAATAAACATGAACCAAAAGTCATAAATACACCGATGTTTTTAGGCTAATGTTTGATTAATCAGTACAATTAAGCCGTGGATTTTACACACAACGTCAGTGCGTGTACATCAAAGGGAAAATCTAATGTATTTTGACAAATAAATATCTGAAAAGACATAACTAGAATACTGCTGAAAAAAAATAGCAAAACAGTTATTGCAATTACTGTTCATCAGCAGGATACCTAAATTGTGCGCAATTCTAGCTCCCTTAAAACAATCAGATCGAATCTCATTTGTTTTGCCTTAGAAAAGAAGTAACATGAAAATGTTCCTGCGCGCTGCATTGGAAAATAGGCTAATTTCCTGATAAAAATAAGATGTTCTTGTTGAAAACATTGTTTGAAATAATTATTTGTTTGTTTCTAAGCCATTTGTTACTTAGGGAGTGTTTACATGATACCGGGTCGAGTTCGATCCGGAAGTGAAAAATAACATTTGGTACCGTGTTTACATGGAAGTGTTTCCGAACGAACTCATACCGAACGAGACCTTACTAAGTAGAGACGTAGAAAGAACAAACCGGAACCCGAACTCAACTCCACGGTTTGGCCAGAGCCTACACGCATGCGCACAACCGGCTAGCTTTTCAGTCACAAGCAAAGAGCTACAAGGGCGAGTTCAAAGAACTGCTTTAAGGCTTTGTAGAGAGCCCGCAAGAGGGCAGCAGAAACCAAAGAAAAACAAGACTACGCGTGCACTGACCGGGACGCGTGAGCCGGTCTCGTTCCGGAATGAGCTTTGATCTCCGTTTATATAATTCCGCGGTAGGATCTCGCACTGGAATGAAAGTTTCGATCCGGAACGAGAACCGGTGCGAACTCGATCCGGAATGACTTCACTTTCGTTCCTGAGTCATGTAAACACTGTACGCTCAAATGCAGAGTTACAAGAGGGGCAATGGAGAAACCGGAGCGAGTTCAACTCAATCCGGAATCATGTAAACACACCCTAATTTGGCGTTTCTTCTTAAAATAAACCATCGTTGTGCCTAAATGATGAAAATTAGGGTGCGTTTACATGTTACCGGATCGAGTTTCTTCATTCCCCCTTTTGTAACTCTGCATTTGAGGGTACAGTGTTTACATGACTCACGAACGAAAGTGAAGTCATTCCGGATCGAGTTCGCGCCGGATCGAAACTTTCATTCCAGTGCGAGATCCTATCCCGGAATCATATAAACGGAGATCAAAGCTCATTCCGGAACGACACCGGCTCACGCGTCCCGGTCAGCGCACGCGTAGTCTTGTTTTTCTTTGGTTTTCTGCTGCCCTTTTGCGGGCTCTCTACTTTGTTAGGCCTCGTTCGGTATGAGTTCGTTCGAAAACATTTTCATGTAAACACGTTAGCAAATGTTGTTTTTCATTCCGGATCGAACTCGATCAGGTATCATGTAAACACACCCTTAGTTTATCTTTTTAAATATATTAACAAAACAATTATTGTTTATTTAAAAACAATTATAGTTCAAAAGGAATTATCAATTCACTCATTATATCTTCAGTGTGGATATAATGAATATAATAAGTACCATTATCATAGCGGCAAAAGTCTACTAAACTTTGTATTTACACTAAATAGTTCCATTTTCTTCATATGATAAAAAAAAGTGAGTTCAGTAATATCTAGCAAATTAGTTAATGATATTAAAGCAATTAGCAATTTTGTAAGAAATGTTTAACGGTCAATTGCCTTTGCCGGCTCAGTTTACACGTTTTTCTCGCTTTCCTACTGAATCCGTTGTATCTTCGGCAGGGTGTTTCTACTTATATGGCTGCTTAGAAATTTTAAAACTATATCTTTTTTTAAATTCACGGAATTGTAGTTATTCATTTAAATTTTGTAATATTCATTAAAAATCCGTGTGTTACATAACCAAAGTCAAAGGTTACAAATGCTCCTTTGGCTTTGAATATAGATTGAAGATAATTCAAATGGAGGTTGCCTTAAATCGCATGTTTAGATAAAAATCCTAAAATTCGAAGGCATAAAACTACTATAGTTAAAATGTTTTTTAGTTGAAATATTTTAAAAACATTTTAACTACAGTAGTGTTAGGCCTCGAATTTTATGATTTTTTGTATAGATTGAAGCATTTTTCAATGGTAAATATAAGAATTTGATTTTCCGCTATTTTTAAAACGTGTTTTCGGTTGACAATTTGCAAAAATTAGAAGCTGAAGGAGTATGGGAAAAGCGTTGATTACTTGGTTGTACGGGCATTCTTTTTTTCATTAACTTTTCGGTTTGCAGCTTGCCTTGCATTGCAAGACCGAACTCACTTACCAAAAAGGTTTCGTTAATTTGTACTACAAGCAGCAAGGACTACCACTACTGCCGGCTTCTAAATATTATTGCATGCTTAAAGAAACTTAATTGTTCCCACAAAGTCGTTATAATTTGTAGCTGTTGTGCAGTTGTACATACACTGGTGGATGAGTAAGAGATAGACCTATTACGGATAAAGTTGGAAAACTCCATTAGCGGCTAAAACTAAGAATGATAAATTACAGTGTCTGACTTGGGACAGTCGCACGTGTATGTATATAGTACGGTTGAGTTCCTTAGTTCGTTTATCAAAAGGAATCTGTTGTCTCTCTTTGTCTCGCTGTTTGGCGAATGCCGTTTTTATCAGACGCGTAGCGTGGTCATTTTTTCAAGTACGCACAACTGACATATGAACATGGTATAGCTTTTGTTTAGTTTTTAGAATTTAATCAAAGTGGTGTTTTCATCACGAAGTCTTGCTTGCGTACAAGTAAAATGTTAAAAATAGAAACAATTGCCTAAAATTTCAACATTTTCTGGTCACTTCAAGTACGCACGTATTCGCTCCTGTTTATGAGAAAATAATGCTCTACAATATCATAAATATGATTTCTGATGAGGCATAAAGCTCGGCACACAGTTGATAAAGTACATATATAGTTTACTGGCGTGCAGTTTTGTGAATTAGAATTTGGAAAACGATTTGTGGTATAGAGTATTCCAATACTCTTCTACTTTACATAATTCAGCCTAAGTTAACACCGGGAAATGTATCTTTGATACCAATTTCAGCTATCGTAATAAACTCTTAAAACATGATTTCTTAGGTTTTTTCTATTTAAACTTCAAACGTATGCAAGTAAACACGAGGACTATAACCGTAGCATTAACATGGTTGACATCAGTAATTTTGGCAATTCAAAGTCAGTCCTATTTTTCTCATGGCTGTAATTAGTGTAAAGAGTTGTTTCAAGCCTTGTTAGGCCCCCGTCAGAGGAGCATCAGCTGAGAAAAATTATTTGAATAGTTTTACACTTTATTTAAAAAGTTACATATATCAGATTTTCTTCAACCTCGGCCTCGGGTATGTACTTCGCGAAAATTTGTGCATTAATTTGAATATTATAATATAGACTTAGAGCATTGAGGAAATTGTATTAAAACTTGCGTGTTGCTCAACGAACTAACCTTGGAAACGTCAGCTCATTATGCCGTACTTACGGCGCGCATTTACATTGCATTGTATCAACTTGTTTGATGTTGATTTAACGAAAGTAGTAATTACTGATTACTATTGTATACTTTTAATGTGTAACTATAGCCAAATGGGAGCATGGCGGATTAACGTTTTCATACCGACAAGCTGCATGTGTACCGGAAAATTACCTAAAGACTTTTCTGATTCGAAATACTATAATACATTTACAAGGGAAGCTAAGCTACAATACTGGACTAAAATTATGTGAACAGCGGGAGTTATTTAATCAGCTAAATGTTCCGATTCGGGCATGTTTATGTAGTCCCCCGCCTCAATGTTGGTTCCTGGAATATTCCACTCACAATTTTGCTCGAATCAGAAGCACTGACATTAAATTGGGGAATTAGTTAGGGAAACAACTTATGACAATAAAGTATATTTTCAGTTCTTATGAGGTCAACTGCATGTGCACATCATTTTGTCCCTGATTGTAGTTAAACATTTTGCGAGTCTTGTTGCTAACTGGAGGCAGTGCTTTTAAACCAGTAATTGTATTAATCTTACCGACCTCATGAGGATGGAAAAATGAGCTGTTTTTATCGTAATAGAAAGTTATACAAATATCCAAAGCTCAGCACAGCCGGACCTTGTGGCTGGCAATATCAATTATCAACTGCGGCAATTAATCCGCCCTTCCTATTGTTTTTCAAGAGGTTTTAGATCTCTGATTTTAATCAGCTATACACCACACAAAGTTAAAAAAGAGAATATAAATATAAAACATTAAAAATTAGAAAACTATTTTTCTGGGTGCTCTAATAATATTCTCTCACTATAACCACACGCATTGTAATCAGCAATTTTAAAACGTGCTGCGATATCAAACAAAAGAGAAATTAGTTGACATAAAGATCCTTAATCTTTATGTCAACTAATTTCTCTTTTATTTGAATTCTCGGCAATATATTTCCGATTGCTTGGTTTAGAGATCAAGTAATAAGAAAGAAAGGATATGTGTCGGAAATATTTCCAGTTCACAAATAACTAGCAAAAAAAGAATGTTTAAATCAATGTTAAATTTTAAGTTCTCATTTGACTTAAGTTCGGTAATATTTTTTTATTACTTTGCTGTTATTTGCGCATGTTTTATCTTTTCTCATCATGGCTGGTCAGTTTCATCGTGCTGTGATAAGCGACTATTTATTATCGACTATCAGAAATGTGAATAACAAATTCGGCAAAGAAAAACAATATAAGAAGGTTCTGTCTCAATTCATCATTACCTTCGTTATCAGTGCATTTATTTGACCACCGGATAGCAAGACAACATCAAGATAAGAAATGAAGACAGAATTTTTGCTTCTTATCTTAATTGTAATCGCCATTACAATGGAGCCCGTTTGCCTTGCCGGTCGTCGAAGAAGAAAGGGTCGTAGAAAATCGCAGAAAACAGGTTCCAACAAAGCAAACAAGTTTTTAAACGATTATCACGTGAAAGTTAACCTTGAGGAAAAGCATTTCGGGTGAGTTGAGATTGCTGCGCACCTATTAACTTTATAAACATCCAGCGTAAGAAACAGACATTCAGCTTTTTAATACAGCATATAATACAGTGAGTTTCAAGGCATTTTCTAAGACAATAAAGCTAAAACGCTTAAAGTAAATGGAAAAACGTTTATTTTGAATACTACACAAAATCATGAACAAAATTTTTGTCATCTACAAAGTTAGTAAACATCATTTTTTAGTAGCTTTGAAGCAAGTTCAAAGATGCAATCTAGAAATGATGTGAAGTATAATTAATAAATAAAAATCAAACCACAATTGAATGAAAAACTCAACTTCTCCTTTTACAATTTTAGAAATGAAAACAAAATCGATTTCTGAGCAAAGGAAAACATATTTTTAAAATAGCGCTTTCTGAAGATCGAGTTAGCAGTAAAGGCGGCGGAAGCAACCATTCATGAATATTCTTCGGTTCAATAGAGACGTTTGAAAAAAATCCTTCTACGCCCAACAAGAAATATTCCCTTTGCTGCAACAAAAAGTTACACCGAACTTAATCAACTGATGGTTTTTATAACATCATTTGTGGTTGAAAAGCAGCTGAAATCTTATTTTCCTAAATTATAGCAAGCTCTTCAAGTTAGTCTAGTTACATAGATCTAAACTAGATTAAGCACTAAACTAGATTTTGATCTGTTTCAATCTGCAGTTCTGAAGAAGACTAGCCATGGTAGCCACAAAGACATCAGCTGAGAACTTCTGTAGATTTATACGTCGATGTAGAACATAATATCAAGAACTGATTTAGCTGAAATAAACAAAAAAAAAAAATTGAGGAGAGAAAATGTTTGTTTGTATTGTGCTTGTAAACGCTGAAACTGGAAGTATGTTATAAAGTTCTTTGGACCCGGCTCCGTGTATAGTGGTAATTTCTTGCATTCCTAATTAACCTCTACGGACCGGCTTCTAATCCTCTTGCTGTGCTTCTGGCGCAGGTAGAAACTTGTCGTCCATCTCAATGTGAGTCCGACATTTGTTCCCCGGAATCTCTCGTTTCCCTATATTTTGCCGTCCATATAGGACCCATACATTTGACCCCGCCAACAAGACCACCTCATGAAAATATTGTCAGAACACGGACCTAAACCGCTGAATCAGTTAGCTATATTCTTACTGATTCCTTTGAATTTTTTACTCGGGCTTCCTGTGGAACCCGAGTTATAATTTTGGCTTCGTTATTTTTTTTCCGTCTTGAGACGCAAAACGCAGTCTAGCAAGTATAAAAGCGCATGAGTGTATATAGTACAGCGTAGTAATAAAAATGTAAATTCTACACCGTAAAAAAGAGAGAATACTTACTGACGTTTCGGACGTTAGTCCTTCGTC
>JANCMA020587952.1:0-19702 GCA_024336925.2 Zoanthus solanderi
TTTTATCAAAAGAATTGACAATACAAAAAATTTTAAAACGTATCAGAATTTTACACTCCATTACCGTATATTGAGGCTTGAAGTTATTAGTCCGGAATGCTCCATTCAACACACTTCTCACACTAAATATCCCAAGTATATCATAAAAAACAACAGAGATATAAATAAACCTTTCAGGCCTAGACGTATTGCTAAATTCTCCCAACTTGAGCCCATACTTTTCATTGAACAAATTTGAGATTTTATTGTTAATCTTACATAGTTTGCTTTGATTGATCAATTCTTGTTTTCTCATTACCATATGTCTTATTTTTTTATGTGTTATGTAAGGAGAAGTTGGGTGTTGATAACTGACTGGGGCTGAAAGGGTTATAAAGGCAGCACATACGTATACTGACCCCCGGCCCTAAAAATTAACTGTTGCACATACATGCTCATTCACGATGTAATAATATAAGGTCTGACCAAAGTTTGGTCTTCAGCAAAAGCTGAATCCATAAAATTTTCTTCTAAATAAGTTAAATTTTCTTCATTTTGGAAGTTTTAAAGGTTATAAGAAATAGAGATTTGAGAAAAATAAAGAAATAAACATTTTAATTAAATAAAATTATGAAAAATTAAGTTCAGGCAAAATAAAATTGAATGTATCCTACAATTTACCAGTAGGGGTGTTCCCCATGCATTCAAACTAACAACAGGAACCCTTAGATTTTAAGCTCAGATTTTACTGTAGTTGCTGGCACAACATTTTAAGATTTTGAAGTCCTAAGACTTCTCAATTTTAGTCACTATTATTTTTATTAAACACTAACTAAGCTATTTGTTACTTTCATCTCATGCTGATCATTCTCTAGCCTTTTAAACTTACAGGAGTCAGTCATATGGTAAAATTAACTGTATCACATGACACTTTAAATGTATGACCTCGACACAATCAGTTGTTTTATCATCATATCTATGGACAATATCAGATTTTTATGTAATGATATTAATCATATTCATATATAACAGTGATAATATAGCCATATAACACAAGTAACATTTTGAGTTGAAGTAAATATTAGTTATCATTATCCAATATTTTGTATTAGTTTTTTTACATTTTTATGAGTATATCTTACATAGTCAGGTGGTTACAGGAATTCAAATAGAAAGCTTAGGGTTAGTTAAAAAAATTAAAGTTCTAAATTTAAGAAATAAAACATTTTCTCTGTGCCTTTCATAGCCAGGTGAAAACCAAGGTGAACATTTGGGAGAATTTGAGAGCAGATCAATGAAATTCCAAGATGCAGTCACAAACTTTGCAGAGGTTTTCAACAGGCTACGAAGGCAGGGAGAACATGTTTTATTTCTTTTATAAAATCATTTTTTTGGCTTAAAAAAGAGAAAGACAACCAACCAAGCATATGTACATGTATAGTTTTATTTCTTTCATGAAACTGTAAATTCTTATAATTTGGAGACAGCCAATTTGCTTACACTAAAAAGCTAAATCCTTTATGAACCACATGGCCCATATATGGAGGTGGCACTTATCTCCAGTTTTTATAGTGTTAAGCAGATGGGAGTCTTTGACTCTACTTTGACGAGATCCTCATTTATTGCAGATTAGCTCTCAGCAGATGCTTATTTATAATTAGTACTCATTTACCTGCCATGCATATGGAAGGATGGAAAGCTGAGTTAGCTTAGGCCGGCAGAAAAGAGCTCACACAAATATTTCAATTTTGGCAGTACTGGAGCTGGAACTGGGAACCTTTTGGTTCCAGCTGCACCAACCAGGGGCCATGCCTGCTCTTTGTGCTTTATAGTGCAACAAAAACACACTTGTTGACCCAAATGACAGAAACTTGTTAAACAGAAAGGTCAAATAAATTGAAATGCAATGCAGTCTTCACCTCTAGCTTTTATGCAGCTAGAATTAACTATTAAGAATTTTTTTGTTTCAGAACAGAGATGTTGGAAAATATTTTATGTCTCTCAGAAACAGTCAAAAGAGACAGGAGATTAACAATCTGAAAGAATAAATAAAGTTTGGTCAGCAATACCTTAAACAATTTCAAAAACACTGAGCATTTCAAATGATTTAGTCAATGTACATCATGTGAGCAGAAACACTTGTCACTAATTCAGAAAGTCATATGATTTCTGACCCTGAGTTTATAGCATATTCAGGGAAAACCCAATATCAAATAATTTCACCCATTTTTTTAGCAAATAAATTTATTATTAGTAAGCATTATCAAATGCAGAACAACTGTAAAACAACAAAAATTTCAGGGTTATCAGATTCGAGTTTGATTAATTGCTAAATGACATTAGTTTATTCAGTTTATTGAAATAATTACTCATTTATACCATTATTTTTTTTGTTTAACTTAACCTTTTTATATACATAATTTCACTTATATTAATTAACACACATGTATATTGCTTGCACTCTGATCTATTTAGCTTTTATACCATTGCCTTGAGTTTAAAACAGATAAGTTCTTTTCTCAGTGAAAAAGGTTAAATATCTGCATTACTATTTTGTTCAAAAATGTTCATTCAAGATAATACATAGATTACTTGAAGTATATTTATATTTTGTTTGACTAGTATAAACACAGTTGCAGTAACAAAAACAATAAATAATTTATTTTTCAAGTATAAATATAAGTTTGACAATGAAATAACCTTTAATTCTTTGTACCTGATATAGGTATCAAAAGTATCAAACTTTTTGACACCTTCAGTCTACTCTTTTTCACTAAAAATTTCCATCTTCTGTTTATAACGTTGGTATGAAAAGGTAAAAACAACTTTACAGGCAAATCATTAGATCGGTTTACTCAAACAATGAATGTTTTAGTCAACAAGGAGAAACATTAATCGTCTCATAACGATGGTTGTGACTAGAGTAATGTAACGTAAAGTTACAATTCTGCTATTAATTGACACACTGTTTTAAAATCACACAGAATAAATAATAACATCCACAAACGAAATTCTAACCCATTTGCAATTTGTGTTTCTGTTTTTGGTAGTTGCCAAGAGATGGAACAATGAATGTTTTGTTAGCACGAGTAAACTGGCGAGTCTACTTCATTTATATTTGGACCGCAAAATAGAGTACAAAGCATGTGTACATTTTTGAAAATTAAATTATCCAGCGCAAAGAAAACACGACGCAGTTTTATTTATCATCTTTGTTTTCACTAATGTTATCACAAGCCAAATATTTAGAAAGCTGTTCTCGAAAAACTTACTTAACCTAACCTGGCATAGATCAAGCTCAAGAGCAACGGCAAATTCCAACGCGTTTTTTGTTTCAATTATTCGCTGTAAAAATATTCGCTTCTTAGCGATACAAACTGAACGCGCTAACTGTAGTTTGAATAGTAAATCAACTTTGCTGTGTAAAGGACTTCAATACATTATTTTAAGGATTGCATTTAAGCTGTAAACGCGAATAACTTTACAACTATCTCGACTGAAGATGAGATAGCAAGTTACTCGTCATTTTTTTCCCCTAAGACTAAGTAAAATTTGATTCCAACAGTGCGTTACAAAACAAAGAAATATATATCTCTCGATTCTGCAAATACAGAACAATGCTGTATTTAAAGAATTAAAATTATAATTCGTGCAAAGAATGACTTACATATGTCGATCATGAGTCATGCGATTCAGGAAAATGGAGAATTTAACACAAGTGGATGATGTTTTATTTTGACTTTCATGCGTGACCTTTAAAAACTGCATTTACGATATTTTTCGCTAATGCTTGCTGAAAGGAAAATTACAAAAATTCCCCAGATTTAGTGGTAGTTACGAGTTCATTAATGTAACTCCTAACTCATGAGAATGCGTGATTTTGATATGAAATGGGTCCATTTCAAAATATTCTTCGAACCAGCAATGGATAGTGTAAACAGCGCTGGTGTTTTTGTCTTATCAAGTTTGAAAACTCCCGCAGCAGGGCAAAAAGTACTTTCTACAATGCTCCAGCGGACTTAGTCAAACAATTCTGACATAAGCGTAGAAAATTCTAAAGCACGCCATGACAGCTCGCTAGAAATTTATACATGAAATCAACAAGGCAATAAATTGGGTTAACAATGCTGGACAAGTTTCAATTCGCCAGTTCAAGGTCCAAATTTGATTTTTGGGTTATTTGTGACGATCCGGGCTCAGTAATTACAGGTCTTTGCAGGTTATTTACAAATTACCATTTCGCATAGTAATTCTGGAGCACATAACAATCTTGTTCGCTCTTTTATCCAAATATATATGCATACACATATATATATTTATAGACATAGATACAGCAAAGCGTCACTGACCCTTACCGGACAACTCAATAATAGCCATTATGTTCCCAGTCTTTAAATTTATCCCGATATAAATGACAGAACAAAAGAAAATTAGCGACAAAGGAGGATTATTTTAGCGACACAAAATAGTTGCAAGTTTTGCTGAAGTGAAATTCTAGCTATCTGACGTGCGCTCGTCTGAAGGAGATTTGCAGTGTTTTATTGAACCCAAGGCTATCACAAGAACGAAAAAAAATTAAAGCAATGTTCTTCTAACAATTATCTCGTGTGTATATAATAGTTTTCGCTGTGTTGTGCGCTCGTGCAAAAATACAACTTGTGAATTGTGTGCGAGTACAACAGTTGTTAATATAATAATCTTCATTTACAGCTTGGAAAGTTTGAGTATTTGTCTTTCTAAGAAACAAACAAATTTCACACATATCAAGTACTAGTGGTCTCGACAAATCAGCGAAATATTGGCCTAGCTCTAAAATGAACGGGTTGCGGTTTTACATCCGACTTACCTTTCTTAGATTTTGCCCCAATCTTTAATTTGGATGGCCATGTTATTACAGTCTCTGTTTGCTTCATAATCTTCAAATCACGAAAATATGAAAAACAATTCAAATTTAGATTTTTACGAAGAACCGGTAACGCGAGAAAACTCATTAAAACTAACAAACCTTTTGGAAAAATCGTTCACCCGACTCTCCCGTTCCATCAAGGCCAGCTATAAAAAGAAGCAGGGCATATTAATCAATGCAAGCAAATCCTCAAAGGCTGTTGGAAGAATGAATGCCAATACACTTTGTTGGTCACTAACGCATGACAAACCTTGTAACATTTGTTCCAATTTGCGACGGTCCACGCGAAATCTCTCCTCAACAGTGTTAGGATCTTTGTCTTCATCGCTTCTCTCACCCGTCATGTCACTCTCATCGTCGCAAATCTCGAGGCCTGTAGCCATTTTCATGGCCAAAGAGTACTAGGTCTAACTTGCCGCAGTGATTGTGTCCATAGTATTACTGTTAGCTTTCAGAAGTTAGCTCCTTCATCTTGTCACGTGGGGCTTGTGCCTGACGTAAGAAACGCCCCATTTAGCACGAAGTATCAATTATTTTAGGTTTACCATTAACACGAATTAGCCAATCAACATTGAGTGGTTACACAAAACGAGTTTTGATTGGGTTTGATTCACGACATAATCACTTTGATGACACTCGTTTGACAGTCGATTTCTTTTGTTCTTTGGCAGAGGAAACCCCACAAGTTTCTTTCTAATTTGTTCTGGTCTTTCGGCTATGCTGTCGATGTAATGAGTCGAATAACAATTTTCTTTTCTTTAAAATCATGATAAAATATTAATTAGCTGTTACTCGATTCAATAGACTCGCGCCATACTCGTTGCCAGGACATGATTACCACTTGATCAACGCACTGACCTATGAAGGCTACAAACAAGATTGCTGATGCGACTCCGCGAATTTTCCTCGTGAATTTCACTGGACTAACAAGAGTCCTTTTGTATACCGCTCGACAAAAATAGATAAACATAAGCTAATTTGCTTTAAAAGGCATGATTAACGGAATAGAAATTTTCAAGTTATATATCCATCACCAAACATTGAGAATGTGTGACAATAAATTTTGACCTCCAATAGAAAATTGTTTTTTTGAAAAACAAACTCATCTTACGAAGACCAGCTTTAGTAACTGGTGTAAATACTGTTGGAAGGAAAAACTGCTCGAAAAAGGAAATAAGAAACGCGCTAATTGGCTAAATATTGTAGAAACAAAAATTAGAAGTTTGTATGCAACAATTTGAAGAAAAACAGGTCACACAGAGATTATTGTCGTAGTATTGATGCACAATATTCTCCGCCCATCATTTTTTCCTTTGACTTTCAAACAATGAAAGGATTAATCTCCATTCATAGGAGATTAATTCAAGTTAGCCTTAAAATAATTTCAATTAAAATACTTAATAGTAATCTAACTTACGTTCAAATGACTTACGGCGTGACGAATGGACCCTTCAACAGTGCTAGGACACAGTTTGTTCTGTCAAAGCCCAGCTCACTCTTACTTGCCAAACAACACAGCGATGACTTTAAGGTTACTTCACTTTATAAAAACGTTTAGTGAAAGAAACGCTTTTTGTTCGAATTAATAAAGTTGATGAACCGAAAGACTGTTTGGGTCAATTAACCCAACGACGAGGTTAGCGAGTTACAAGCAAAAGGTGTTTACAAACTTAAAAGAAAATCATTAAATGTTAATCCAACCTCAGTTTGTCATGGATGGAATAGTCCGCATTCCAAAGTGCTGAGTTTTGAAGGATTTTTCATGAATAATGAACTCGTAGAAACACAAGGGTCTTTTGCATGATCGCTCGTATGAACATGGTGTCGAACACTTCGCTGGAGCGAGTCGGGCAAACTGACAGTGCCTAGAATCACAAAGTTTTTTCTTTCTTCTGTCCCAACTCAGTAACTTCATGAGTTCACGAAGAGTAACAAAAAAATTAAGGCAAAAGGGAATCTCGTGTGAACCAGAGCGATAATTTATTTCTGTTGTTTTTTTCCTTAGGTTTAAGTAATTGTTTATGGCAGATAGCGTCACAAAATTCTTTCTTTCTTCTGACCCAAATTAAATGAACTTGTAACTGTCGGTTCAAGAGTTCACAAAAACTAGTAAAAACAATTATGACAAATAGGAAGCTCGTCTTAGAAACCCGAATGATAATAGAGGTTAATTTCTGTTATTTCTCATTAGATTCACTAACCGAGTAAGTGTTAATGGCAGCCGCCCAGCGTCACAAAATTCCTTCTCTCTTCTGACCCAAATGAACCTGTAATTCTCGGTTCGTGGGTTCAGAAAGTCAAAGAGTAATAAAAAAGGAAATGTCTAAATGACCGGCAGCCGGTCACGCAACTCAAAACAACAAAGGCCCGCAGTTAGTCTTTTTTAAGAAAATACAAGCTTAACTAACTAAAATCAACATCGAATATACCTGTATGGATAAAGAGCCATAAATCGATTCACAATCTGGCGTTAGAAGAAAAAAGCCAGTTCTTAGTTTTACGCCGGGCACACGTCTTTAGTATTGATTTTCATAAGACACTTATAGAAATTTTCGTAGACAATTGACTTCCGGTCAAGCAATCAAAACGCTAATGGCCGGCTATTTTTACCTAAAAATAGAGGATTTGTGTATCGATAAAGAACCGTCAAATGATTCAGTAGCCGGTGTTATAAGTGAAAATATCGGTTCATAGAGACTAGGTTTACGTCTGGCATTGCTGTAGTGAAGCTCAATGCCGGTCAAGTAACTTGATACACTAAATGGCCGGTAGTCCGAATTTCTGCCCTGAAACGCATCGAAGATAAAGTCTATTGTATTATAAACCATCTTTCATCGATAAAGAATAACTGTAAAAGCATTTTGATTGTTCACCGATTTCCAATCGTCACGTCGGTCATACTCGGACTTGTGAGTTCACAACTGTACACTCTTTTTTTTATAAGAAAGTCTTATTTTTGGGCCGAGGCTGAATATTCTTAAGCATTTTAGGGATTTTAGCCTCAAATGTTCTTAAAATGTTTCTAACATAACAACGAGGAATGGAAAAAGTTAATGGTTCCTATAAAAAAGCGATAGATAGCGGATAGATAGATAGAGTAAATAAGAAAATAATAAGTCCAGTAAATTACTATAGTAAAATTCCTACGTATTTTACAACAGTTGGAAACAATATTGCACTACCGAATATTTGCCGATTTCAAGATTTTGTTCCGTAATGTAACAAAATACAGTTGTCGGCCATTCTTCAGCCTCGGGTGTGTTCTTAGCATGTTCTCAAATTCTTGTCGATTTTCAGCCTGACCTGTTCTTATTAAAAAGAATGTATTGTGCCTGGCGTAAACTACGAACCAATTTTCGCTTCTAACATCGCCGGGGGGGTTCTGAATAAAAAAAATGACGTAATGAATGATCTTCCTGGTCATGTACGCAATTTTTGCAACTGCTGCACAAACTCAGAAAGGAATTGATGTTCCAAGTTATACGGGTATGATTAAAGATTAATTTCAGTTTGTAAAAAGAAAACTTTGTTTACTGTAAGGTGCACGGTGACCTTCAAACCGATGTTAAACTGTGTTAGCAATGTAGGGCCGTTCGCATTAGTCCGCTATACAAAGAAGAATTCAAACTTGGCCAAACTTGGGTATTGACCCTTTGCTTTTCAATTATCAGTGTTTCCAGACATTTGTAATTAAACAAACAGAAGTGGATAAAGTTAGCATTTTTCCTGTGGTTTTTGTGGTATTTATACAACACGATTTTCGCGACTTTGGGGCTGCTTGTTTGAGACAAATTTTGGAATTTTCGAAATCAATCCGCACTTCAAAAGCACGTAATTCCATGACGTCTTCCTCAATTGTAAAACTATTTACAAAGTTTATTTTAGAACTGATGAAAGTGTTCCTTATTTTAAAATGAAAGTGTTCCTCAAGTTGAAGCTCAGACACTGACTGTCAATAGACTGTCAAATTTTTATTTAGACCAATAAGCAAAACGTTATCCCTACTGGTTGAAAGAATACTTTAGAATTAGTATATCTACTGAGTTTGGGATTGATATGTGGTAAGATGGTGAATATATGACCATGCAAAATCACCCGCCGTTTTTTTGCAGAGAAATGTATGTTGGGGGGTCAAGTTCATGCCCCCAACAAACAAATGTCTGTAAACTTTCGCAATTTCACGGAGCTGTATATTCGCGAGTTTTTAGCCTTTTGCCATCAAAAATAGTAGATGTCGTAATCTTTAGAAGTTCTTTCCACTGATATTGATTGATTGTATTTATCAAAAGTTACGCCAGTATGCGTGACCGATTGATTGTATTTATCAGCCGGTATGCGTGACCGATTGAACGGGTCTATTCTGAGCCTCAACTTGAAGAACTTTATAACTAAGTTGCAAACTTGCATATTGAGGAATAGGATCATATATTGCAAGTTTAATTTATATAGTATTTACTTTAGAAAAACTGTTGAGTATAAAAAATTAACCATGAAACTAAAAATTACAACCTTGTTTTTGACTACTACTCCAGAGTATACATCTTTTTATAACTGAATTACCACAATGCCTTGTGATCAATCTGTTATCCGAACTCCCGTCCGGTAGTACATTTACTATACCAAGACATTGTTCAAGAGCCATTTTTAACCCAAATCTTTATTTCATTCTGCAATAAAATTTTAGAACAATTTGTAAGGAATTGTACGAAACTGATTTGTAATTTAAAAACCATAACGACATTTGGCATGGAGGTCAACAACACGTAATGATACGTGCTTGCCTAAGGTAATCCAATCGGGTTAGAGGAAGTATATACGTGAAGATACCACAAACAAGACAGCCGCTAATGACCAATGTCATGTTTTGGACATTCTACCTACAAAGTTTTGGCACGTACTCCAAAGATCTGGTATAGCTTTTGTCTTGTTGTTTTTAAAACTTCCCGACTCTGCCCATCACGTCCACTCCAATAGTATTTGGTTTATTAACTACATATGTCATATTTTAATCCAGCAGTGTACAGATCCGGGGGTCCCTGGTACAGTTCACGCGAAAGTAAAAATAAACAGACACGGATCACGTACATTAAAATCTTATTTTCCCGGCGGATCACAAAAATAAGTAAAGCACACTCGTTGGCACTTTCCAGCTCCTCAAGAAGTTTAATCCCCTCGGTGATGGAACGTTTAGAGACGGTCTGGAGCTTAAGATGGGGACAGAAAAATCCCTGTATAGAAGGCTAAGATGTCTCAGGAATTGTTCCATTCCATTTATTGAGGTGAAAAGGCTATTTGAGCATCGCAAATAAAAATATTCTTCTCCAGCTCAAAGCAAATGCCATTAGTTGCCCAAATGATGCTCGATCAGCTCTAAAAGCAGCATTACCTTCTTTGCCAGCCCTGAAGAAACTTCGTGAACTGGAAGACTTTGAGTCAATATAAATAAAAGACGCTTTTTAAGCGCTTGTGGCTACTGCAAGTAGACTTGGAATGCGAAGAGATTTATAGTACATAGATAGTTAAGAAAACCGCTTGAATCTAGTTTAGAAGGTTTTATTTGTGCGTTCTATCGATTGCAAGCTAATTTTAGTAGGTAGTAACATTGGCATTTAGTTTCTGAATGTTATCAAGACACAGTATCAAAATTAAAAGATTGGAAGAAAATGTAAGCGGCAAAATGTAATAAATGTATTATTTAATGGCAACTGCTTTTCAGCAAGTTTAAAAACTTAGCGGGCTTCCTGTGGTATTTAGTGACTTACCCTGTTGTGGTGTAACATACTCACTTACTCAGCAGGCGATAATAAAGTGGCTACCGTCTATCGACGCAGTAACCACAAAAAACAACAACTTCAATAATACGGAAATTCTCAGCCATCACATCGAAAACAGCTTGAACGCGCAATGTTCGTAAAGTCAATTTTCAAAATTGTGTACAGGACCACACATGCATGAGTAGACAAAATCACCATATTAAAAGCTCCAACCGGAAAGGACTGAAGAGAGCTCAAAGACCGCAGCCGATACGGTTATCCGTCTTAACTTCGGAGATCAGAGCGACAGGCTTTTTATCTGTTTCATGTATTTAGAGTGTTTGGAAAATTTTGTAGGTGTCGCAAATCACTTAAAATTCGAAGCTCTACGTACACAATTGTACAACTGATTTGTTTTTTCACGTGTCACCTTTAATGCATTGAGCATTTCTGTATTATTCATGTGAACTATCATTGAGTTAATTGTCAATTTGCATTTACGAGATAATTTCATTGGTTTGTTAAGCTTCACGGGCAATAAAAATTTCCATTTCTTGTACGCAAGGCAGCTCAGTCTCTCATTTCGTGGGATTTGTATCTGCTCGAGTCATTTTACGTTGAACGAGACCGGGTAGTATTCCACTTTGCTTTCCCGCCATGACGTGAGCGCGTGAGCTATTTTCCCGCCAGTGGTTGTACGCACGTAAGTAGCGGCAAACAAGCTAAAAGGTTTCTCGATAAAATTGTAAAGCATGGAACAAGAAAACAAAGAACAGCCCAATTTTTCTATTGAAATGCTTTTCGGTCATTTTGATAATCTTGTGTAAGAACTGAAGAACAATTTTGTATTTTAGAAAACATTTTATATTTTTGATACTGTTGGACATTTTTTTTTCATTTGAGTAGATTGCATTAGAAAGCAAATCTTTTGATTTCACTTCATTTCTTACTTGTATTTGTAAGTCATACTTCAGAACTGAGAATTTTAAAATTATACCTTAGGTAAAACGTGTAGTCTCGCACATTTTGTTACATTGCTTTTTTTACCTGACACATGGGATAAAGTAATTATGGCTTATGCAATGCTTTCGAGTGTTAATACCGTGGAATATGCCACTTGTCCCTTATATTGTCAGCCAGCTCTTTCACTTTACTGTAACACTCTGACATTTTTTTTCTAGCCGCAACTCTCAATCGTGAATTCTAATCTGAATTATAAGGCGTGTTTTGCGTTCACTTCGTTTCATTATCATCTATCAGTTTGCTTCCCTGAAATTTGTTTAAATAAACGTCCTTTTTTTTTCCCAACATTAATCCAACAATTTCTTGAATTGCTGGTTTTCACCTGACGTCATGGCTGCCATGTTTTCTTTGACTTTAAGCGTGAATTGTAGGAAGAAACAAGTGAATAAGACTCTTAATAAGGCTCTTAATAAAAGAATTTTGATAATGTATTTTGTTTTGGGACTCCAACATGGCCGCTATGTTTATTGTCTTTTTTGTCTCTTGGGATTGTGCGGAAACCAAGAATCAGACTGCGCATTTGGATTCAACATGTAGGATTTTGCTTTCAAAAAGAAATTTATTGTGAGTTAATCCGTGCACCTAAGTCTAATTAAAGAGTAACCGCAACTTCTCTTAATAATTTACAGTTGTAAAAACTATTTTAAGTAAAACGCCGTTGAAAATGAAGACTAAACATTGGCGTTCTGGACATTATGAAGGACTAATATCCGAAACGTCAGTGTTGGGTCTTCGTTTTCAACGAAACACCGACGCAGCTTTTAATGATATGCACATTAAATACCTTCCAATCCATTGCAGGGCAATTGTAACTAAAACACAAAGCATTTGCTCCGTAGTGCAAAGAAAATCAAAGGAGATGCTAATGGTTAACTCGTGGATAAGGTGGTTATGAAGTCTGTTGTCGTTGAGCTTTTGAAGCCGATCCAAGAGGGTGGCAACAACTAAAGCGAAACTAATAACTAAAACGGATGCATTTTCAAATTCATGATATGAAGACTGTAGCTCAATCACGCTTGTCTTATTCACTCGTTTCTTCCTACAATTCACGCTTAAAGTCAAAGAAAACCCGACCACACTAAAATATTTTAAACCATATTTTCTTTATTTTCTGTAAAAACTACCCTCCTTTTCTTTACACTAAATTCGTATGTCAAACTAGAATATCAACTGTCGTTATTCCTTGTGTTAGCAAATTTATACGCAGTTGGGGAATTTTGATTGGTTTGATAGTCCCCTCCAATAACTCTATTTTAATCGCAATTGCAATTGGTCATAATCGATCACGTGATTTCAATTTATCTGTTACTAACCGGCAACACCGTGCAGTTATGAACGCTAACCTTTGTTTTTAAATTTAACCATGGGCGAGTCTTCAATAAATTCAAACCAGTGAACATATCAATCAAAATGATTTTTACTGAGCTTTTTCTCCAGCGAAAGTTGTCATTTATCAGAGTATACCCACAAGTTATTTAATTTGGCGGGCTTTTTGGCACACGTCCAACACTTTTTCCGCCTTTTAGACAAGTTAATTTGAAGTTTGGATTTTTTGTGAAGCAGTTTGCGACATTTTTGGCCAGTTTTTCTGTTTGATTTTTTAAAATGGAATTCTATCTTTTGCCAGATTTACTGAATACCGTTACCGGATTTACAATCATGGAAATTGGTTTGTTTTATGGTGGCGATTTTTGGTTGGTACTAAATTGGGAATGACTAGTGAAAACACTGTGAATACTTGTTGAGTCCATTTAATGTTTTATTAAAACAATGAACTTACTTCCCAAAGGGTATACTGATAAACTCTAACAAGGTATTTGCTACATTTCTTTTAGGAATTAATTTCAGGTTTAACAAATTTCAGTGAATGCTTCGCTACCATTTTGAAAATTATCTTCCTCGCGTTAATTTTTAAAAGTTTTTTTTTTTAAATCTTTCTCCATGTACAGCTTTTTACGATTTCTATTTTATTTCTTTTTGAACTTAATATGCCATTTTAATTATGTACTTTATTAATTTAAAGATTTTTGTTTGTTTAAACTCTTGCTTCAAGTTCTTTAAGTAATGCATCGCGCCTTGCAACGCAGTCAACTCAGATTGCTTTGCTTCGCATCGTGCCGTTATTCAAATTTCTCGTTCATTATGTCGCCAGCGCGTGGGTGTATTTGTAAACAAACCCTTTACATCCAGTAACTAACCCTTAACTAAACTACTTGTTATCCAGGGCCTAGTTGTTCAAAAGGCGATTAGCGCTAACCCAGGGTTAACTTTTTAACCCAGGGTTAACTTTTTAACCCATGGTTTTGTTTCAAACCTTACAAAGATGGAAATGAGCTGTAAGTTTAGGATACACAAGTTTTATCCTTTGAAAATCCAAACAGTATACTAAAAGAATCGTTAAACTTTTCTTAAAGAAGAAATTGCTCCTTTGAATTTTTGCTTAACCCAGGGTTAAAGTTAACCAGTTTTTGAACAACCCGGCCCAGGAGTATAAATGTTGCATAACTGTTGCGCAGTTTATTATAGAGCACGCTTTGTTAGCCTAATTGCTTAGGCACCAGTCTACCGTGCGAGAGGCCTGGGTTCGATTCCAGGCCGAACCAACACTTTTCTCTAACATCTGCAAATGGTTAGACTTGCCTCTAATCGGATACTAATTTGAAACCGTAGGTCCAGTCTCTCAAACTTCCATCGGGGAACTATCGAAAAGAACAGGGTAGTAATCCCGGTGATGTGGCCTGTCTGTTACATCAAGGGCATTTTGTAATTGTTACGGGGAACTAGCTCATGATTTTTTTTCTTCCATTATATTTGTTGCTCTACTGGCCTCTTCCCTGGCCTCAACAGAGCCGTCGTGGCTAAACCTTAGCCAGTGCAGAGAACCAACCTGCTTTTAGAAGAGCCTCAACAAAAAGAGGCGAAACCGATGGACGCGTTTTACCATGTCAATTGCAAACAATAGCCGCAAGGCGCAACAGAAAGTGCAACCGCGTCATCACGTTCCTACGTGACATAATGTTTCAAGTATGTGAGCCGCTGTTGCGGACTATTTGAGACCCTTAGCTGTTGAAATTTGTAATCACTTGTAAAGCCTTTAGAGCTTTGGATAAGCGCTATATAAATGTATATGATTATCATTATTATTATTATCATTATTATTATTATTATTATTACTATATTATATTTCTACGTGGTTCTTTTGCAATACCGCTCAGACCACTCTCATATCCTAAGCCCACCCTTTTCACCTACCCGTTTCTGTTTGTATTTTCTTTCAATGGCTATGCTCACTTTCCCACGTCATATATGTTTCGGCCAAGCACACGGAACATTTCATTAAACAACTCTCGACTTTATAGAGCAGTGTTGCACATTGTTCAGTGCTGAGGTGGCTAAGCGCATTGAATATCAGTTACCACATCCACTTTCTGTGCTCGAGTCAACTGAATACGTTTAGAGTGATCGGCCAAACACTTTCAAGATCACGGAACACCTCGGAAACAAAAGGAAAGAATGTTCAGTGACTCGGAAAATGTTTATTTACTACAAATGACTGAACCTTAATAAACAAGGTTGCCAAACGCTCAACCTATACAAAAATCAAATGCGTTTAGCTTCATACTTAACAGCCTGTAAAGCAATAGTTCAGTAAAATAATTATGTGATCAATCTATGACAGCACTGTGCCATTTACTCTTGTTTCGCACGGAAAATAATCCAATACCGTAATACACACAAAAAAGTAATTAAATAGTAAAATCTTTCACGCGAGCCAAGTGGCCATTGGTTCCCGTATTGTCAAGCGAATGAGAGTCTTTGATTCCCTCTGAACGAGAGACTAATCCAGCGTTGGATAGCTCCCAGCAGACGCTGGTATCGTGTAGCTCGACATAAATGACAAAAATCCAAACCCGCTATAGTGGGTTTCTATAGTATATATATACTAGGTCCTCAATCCACTACAACGGGTTGATCAAACCGTTGTAACGGGTTGGCTTACAGCAGGCTGACCAACCCGTTGTTATTTTCAAACTCGTAGAACTGGTACTGTGTATGCAGTATCACATTCTAAAAGGATGGAAGACTGAGTGAGCTTCGGCGGAATAGTACCTCACACAGTCAATGATTTGGACAGTTTTTCCGAATGTAGACGTATACATAAATATCCTTTTCACCATCAATATCTGTGTACATTGAAATGAGTTAATGGCAAGACAGTAAAAAATGAAACCTTGTGGCATGATCTTTTTTTGATGGTAGATCAAGATTTTGGTACAATCGTACCAAATGACATAAGCCTCCATTCGTATGCTATGTTACGTAAGTTTTTCAGGAATGGGCCATCCATGCTGCTCAGCTGTTGAAGGGCATCTTGGTAGAGACGTCCGAAATTTCGGACACAGATATATTATATACAACAGTGTTCCCTACTTTAGCAATGAACTTGCAAGTTTGGCAGCTGAAGTCTGATTCCTGGCGCTCGGTTCCTGCTGTCATGGTGAGACAGAATGTTGTCCACCCCAGCTGTGTGTTGGAGGTTTACCTTATATGTGCAGACAATGGAGAGGAAGGTTGTCACCATAGAGCTGGTTGAGAACTCGCCATACTTGAGCTTATTTTATTTTATTTTATTTTATTTGCTTCGCCATGTACATGAATACAATAATTACAATAAATTGGGAGAATTAAACTGAAAATACAAACATGACAAAAAAAAGAATAAATGAAAGACGCTTTTTAAGCGCTTGTGGCTACTGCAAGTAGACTTGGAATGCGAAGAAATTTATAGTGCATAGATAGTTAAGAAAACTGTTTGAATCTAGTTTAGAATAATTATTTGTGCGTTCTATTGATTACAAGCTAAGTTTAGCAGTTTGTAACATTGGCATTTGGTTTCTGAATATTATCAAGATATTAAATATCAAAATTAAAAGATTGAAAGAAAATGTAAGCGGCAAAATGTAATAAATGTATTATTTAATCGAAACTGCTATACCGCAAGTTTTATCAGCTGACTGTTGATTGATTCCGAACAATGTATCGTAGTTTTGCGGGCTTCCTGTGGTATTTGGTGACTTACCTAGGCTTCCTGTTGTGGTGTACCATACTCACTTACCCAGGCGATAACAAAGTGGCTACCATCTATCGACGCAGTAGCCACAAAAAGGCTGAACAGTCTGGTAATAGCAGTATGTGACACAAACGTGCATGCAATTTCACTATTTCACTTTCTCTTCGGTTAAAACTTATTCTCCTTATAAGATCTAAAAAGGTTTGACTTTTTATTGCTATGAATAGATGCTATTTGTTTTACCCTGTAATGTACGTCTCAAAAATGGCAAAAGGTGCTTTGATAGAATTAGGACCGTTAAAGAGTGCTACAGTCGTTAAGGATGGATTAGGTTGTAAAAGGTTGGGTTGGGTTGAACAAGGATGGCTTAGCTTGAATACGATTGGGTTGGAATGAATAAAGATGGCTTAGGTTAAATAAGATTGGTTAGGATGATTGAGGTTGGGTTGAGATGAATAAGGGTGTCTTAGTTGAATAAGAATTGGTTAAGATGAACGAAATTGGGTTGGGATGGATAAGGTTGAATGTCTTAGGTTGAATGCGAATTGGTTAGGATGAATGAGGTTGGGGATGAATAAGGATATCTTAGAGTGAATAAAAATTGGTTAGAATGAATAAGAATGTGTTAGGTTGAATAAAGATGCGTTGGTTTGAATAAAGATGCGTTGGTTTGAATAAAGATGCGTTAGTTTGAATAAAGATGCGTTAGCTTGAATAAAGATGCGTTAGTTTGAATAAAGATGCGTTAGTTTGAATAAAGATGCGTTAGTTTGAATAAAGATGCGTTAGTTTGAATAAAGATGGTTGGTTTGAATAAAGATGCGTTAGTTTGAATAAAGATGCGTTGGTTTGAATAAAGATGCGTTAGTTTGAATAAAGATGCGTTGGTTTGAATAAAGATGCGTTGGTTTGAATAAAGATGCGTTGGTTTGAATAAAGATGCGTTAGTTTAAATAAAGATGCGTTGGTTTGAATAAAGATGTGTTAAATTGAATACGGATGCGGTAGGTTGAATAAGGATGCATTAGGTTGAATAGGGATGACGCAGGTTGAAGAACGATGAGTAGTGAAGGGACGGTTGGGTTAAGATGGTCGAGTACAAGTAGAATGATTTACAATGGTAAACACACATTTAAGTCTTAGTAAGAACGGGTTAGAATGGATAACGTTGGGTTAGGATGGATAAAGTTTGATATTACACTTTGGTCGTGTCCTATTCTTTCATTTGCTCATTGCTTTCTCTTCTCCTCTCGAGCTTCTCCCTTCTCTCATCTTGTCTAAAGACTTTATATTGAAACCTTTAGCGTGCCAAGATAATGCTGGTACATCGTCTACCGCTGAAAACCAAGGAAGAAATGAACTGACTAGCCTCAGCACGGAAGAAGCATCACCAGATAAACCAACCAAAGTTAAAATCAAAAGTTCTTCCCTTTCTGTACGTGTAAACAAAACTGTCGTCCCAGTAAACGCTAAGCGATTAAACGGAAATTTTGATATTATCCAAGAAGAACCCATGGATGCCGAACATGACGATAAATTTATGGGCAGGAAGCCAAACAAAATACCAAACAAAGATAAGATTTCGTCTAAAGGAAAAAGAAAGCAAGAGACACCTAAAAGAGCTGAGAGTGTGAGGAGAATCAGCCATGGTGGGACTGATTCGAGTGACGACGAAACACAGGACTATATACTCCCCGAGGAGATGGACCAAGGAGCGACACAGTCTTTGTCGCCAACTTTCTAGGCTGACAACTTTTACCCGCAATGCAATTATACTGCCGGTGTCTCCGTGTTCCATGTAGTGTAAGAAAGTGAGTTTTAGAAACTTGACAGAATCCGTTTTCATTTTTGCTTTTTTGAAATTTTATTCAAAATTAAGTTTTTGAAAACAATATCTTTTAAGACCTCTTTCAAAAATGTAGATTATTTTTTTAAAATAACCCAAAAACTGTAGTGATAGTAATAAAGGCAAAATATCAATCTTAAATGTATCTGCAATTAAAGTAGATAATACCATATTATACCGTTATCATAAATGCTGAGCGATTGAACGGAAACGGGGATATTATCCAAGAAAAGCTCGTGAAAGCTGAACATGATAAATTTATGGACAGCAAGTCAAACAAAATACCAAACAAATCAGAAGTAAAGAGATTGTCGAAAAGGAAAAGAAAGAAAGCGACACCTAAAAGAATTAAAAGCAGAGTACCTTTTTCTCGTATCTCCTTGATCACGATCTTTATCGATCATGTCGGTAATCAGAGGATTGCTGGTTCGATTCCTGTCAGTGTCTCAGACTTTTTTTAGCATTCAAATTTGAGGAGCACTTTCTTTCTAATTTTGTAACCAAGTTGCAAATTTCCATATTTATGAAGATAGATTTTTGACAAACAGGCAAGATAGAAGTACAACGTACAAATCTCCCACGCCTGAAGCAATCTTACTGTGATATCTTCAAGAAGCTGGAGGAAACAACACTGACTGGTGTAACTTGAAATTTGCCAATCATAGGTACAGTTCTTCTGTTGATGTGATGTGATAGAACTCATCATGAAGAAGATACTGGCCTTTCTTAGAATCAAGTCGAGGCCATCCCATAAAGCTACAGATGGACTACGCGCAAGCCGCACTTAAACCCAGAGGACTGTTTGAGAGTGTGCAAGAAGTATTGGGATTCCCTCTGTGAAAGGGATTGAATCTGCTCGTGATCAAAGAAATATTGGAGAAAGGTACTGTGCCGTCAAAGAGGCTACAGACCCCGTCACACAAAAACGAAAAGATTGCTGATTAAAGGGGCTATGCCACGGTTTTTTAGCATTTTTTTAAAATCCGAAGTGTGTCTTGCCCTCAACTGAGTTCCAAAAATAATGGCCTAGATTTGTTATTTAAGACAATATTATGACGTTTATTCTGTTTCCTGTCATTTGTTGCTACGGATGGCAAGGATGGAAATGGATTGAAACTTGAAAA
>JANCMA020588999.1:0-19700 GCA_024336925.2 Zoanthus solanderi
TTAAAAACAAAAAAAAAAAAAAAAAAAAAAAAAAAAAAAACACTGGGCAAACCTAAACTTGTGCCGCGCTTTGCTGCTGTCACAAGTAATAATGTGATTTTGCAGACAATATTTAAGTATTAGACACTCGAACTACGTATAGAACTTAAATTTACTAGTCTGCCATTATTTTCACTACTGTGCATACTAGCAGACTACTGCTAATTTGAAACACTGGTTAGAAAGACTAGCAGTATGACCTGACAGGAGTTGTTAAATTGGGGCCATGCAAGCTGATAATCCTTGTGATTAGACTAACATATTTAGGGCTTGTTTTTATTTGGGCTTACCAAACTAATATTAAAGATTGATTATGTATACTGTTTGATTACATTAATAATAATATTACAGTATAATAATAATAATAATAATTAATACAGTATATTAACTGTATTTTGCTGTATAAGTTGACAGTTTAACACCCAAAATTGACCTCAAAAACTGGTACTCAATGTATATATGGGTAATAAATAATAATTGTGTAATGATCCCCAAAGGCACTTAGAACACTTAACATTAAGGCTGAGAGCTGAAGAATTCTTTAGGAGCCACCAAATATAGCAAAAGTAATGACCAACAAGACTTCATTTATCATAATGTAAAAACAATAATTACATTGTTTAATCTTGTGAAAATTGGGAAGGGGGGGGGTCAACTTATACAAGGAAATTCCAAAATGGCTATTTTTTACTTCAAAATGGGGGTTTGAGTTATACATGGGGTCGATTTATACATGGCAAAATATACAAGGAGAGAGCAAATGCATTTAAGGTAACATAGTTTTGCTTTATTTCTTTGCTATTTTGATTTGTGGTACAGTAGTGTGGTTTTAAAATCATTCAAGGTGTACATGTTTTATGATGCAGTACTGTAAGTGGTGAACAAAGAGAGAGCGAGCTAATGCAGTATTGTCTTTTACTGGCATCAATGTTTTTAGAATCACATTCAATGATGTTCAAACATTTATCTCAAAGGACGCACTATGTATGTAATGCCATTCAGCATGGGACCAGTTGGTTCACCTGTGTCAAAGATTGGAATTGAACTGACAGACTCTCCTTATGTGGTATTGTGCATGATGATAATGACAAGATTGGGGACACATGTTATAAAGGCACTCGGCGATGGAGATTTTGTCAAATGTTTACATTCTGTTGGTACGCCTCTTCCAAGACAGGACACCAGACACAAGTGGCCTTGCAATCCAGAAAAGACTGTAATCTCTCATTTTCCAGATCGTCGAGAGATCATTTCTTTTGGAAGTGGTTATGGTGGGAATTCGCTTTTGGGGAAGAAGTGCTTTGCTCTAAGAATAGCTATGAGAATGGCACGAGATGAAGGATGGTTAGCAGAGCATATGTTGGTATGTAGGATGATATACTTAAATAGCTGGCAGGTTTTAAAGCATTTCTTCGAAAAATTTTTTTTTTCAAACTGCAAGTTATAACAACACATTAAAAACCTTAATTTGAGAAAAAATATCTTCCAACCTATGACATAGCCCATTTACTGGGGACAGAAGTTTGAGTAGTTTACACATTTGGTTTTGATATTAGTTCTTTTTTCCTCTACTCCACCAGAGACTAAATATAATGCTGAATTGAAATGGGACTAATTGAAGTTTTAAACAAAACAGTTTGGATTTGTGTAATATTCTGAAAACTCTTTATTTTTACTGAGCAGAAGTGGTTGCTTGTGCTGCCATTTTGTTTTTCTTTTATTCTTGTCCCCAGTCCCAATGTCATAATCAGAAGTATTTTGCTTGCCTGGAAGGTACTTTATTGTTTATTGTGAACTTTTTGTTCCCACTTTTGGTTGGTAGTAGAGGCCGGTGATCAATGTATAATAAAAGGGGACTTCTGGGGGGGGGGGGTGTACAAAACAAAAACTAAAGACCTAAGCCCCAAAAACAAAGACCCCTTACATCGTTTTGAAATCACTTGAAAAAAGCTCAACTATGATTCTTGATTGAAGCAGAACAAGGTTAAACAAGATTTGTGATTTTTATCAATTTTAGCCAGGGTATTTATTTTGTAAAAACCCCAAGGCACCAAAAGTACAAAATGAAAACCCCTTCGAAATTGTCTTGAGCTCACTCCAAAATGGCTTAAAACCCGTAAAACATTATTTCCGACAGAAGCAGAAATAAGGACCAACAACTTAATGCAGTTTTTGAGGAATTTCGCTAGGGTCTTCATCATCATCCAATTTTGATCTGGTTTTATCCCCATAAATGGGGGTGGCCAGATTTACCCCACCCTAACAGCAATCTCTCCAACTTCCACACTCCATCTCGCTCGATTCAAGGCATCCTCCTTCTCCAAACCAACACTCTTGCTCTCCTTCTCCACTTGCATTTTCCTCGGCTTCTTTGGTCATTCAATTTGTTTAAAACGAAAACCCATGCTAAATTCATTGAAATAGTTTGTGCCAGGGATTCTCTCTTTGTCTGGGAATTTAGTTTCGTAGAACTTAACATAGTTAGTCTGTTTGATAACTCTGACCATAATTATTTACAACTCAAAGGTGTTGATTTTCACAATTTAGATCACAGGAATAACCAACCCACAAGGAGAGAAGAAGTACTTTGTCGCAGCATTTCCCAGTGCATGCGGCAAAACCAACCTTGCAATGATGCAGCCTACACTTCCTGGTTGGAAGGTTGAGTGTGTGGGTGACGATATCGCCTGGATGTGGTTTGATGAGACTGGACAGCTGAGGGCCATTAACCCTGAGAGTGGCTTCTTTGGTGTAGCACCGGGAACCTCTGAAAAAACAAACCCTCTAGCTTTGAAAGCTTGTGAGAAAGATACAATCTTTACTAATACAGGTGAAACAAGTGATGGTGATTTCTGGTGGGAAGGTATGTAATGTATTTTTTGTATATAATATATATTTTATGCTATGTTTTTTATTAACAATCTTAATCAAATGATCTTCAGGCTGGCTCATATTTTGCTTGATTTTTTTTAGCTTTAATAATATTTATTGTCAGTATAACTTGCACCCAAGTTGTTTTTAAAAGCTCCAATGTAACACATAGCTGTTCTGTTCAAGGTGTGTTTGAGTAGAAGTGTGTTAGAGCAAAACACTCTTTTACAATGTAATGCCCATGCTGTGAAATGTAATATACTGAAAAACAAGTATAGATAGCACAAACTTGAAGCCACAAAATAGTGAGTAGCTACTAGCACGTTTGTGCTATCAATACTTGAGTTCATCTTTATAGCCACATCCCACAAGCATTGCGTTTTTACCATATTACTTATGTTCGTTTTGGGAACCTGAGCCTGTTTGCTAGCTATGCCATGCTGATGAGGCCTAAAAAGGCTAAAACAGCTGTCCATGGTTGCTAGCAATCAGGCTCACTAATTATTTTGGTAGTTTTAAGGGGTACAATCCGCTGCCAACGTGGCCATAGTGCCCAATATAGTGTCTTCAAGTTAGCTACTGGCACGTTTTTGCATCTATACTTGAGTTCGTCTTTATAGCAACATCCCACAAGCACTGCGCTTCTACATATGTACCATTTACTGAGTAACAAATTATTTGCTAATAGCACTCTTTACCTCTTACTGAAAAGTTAATAAATTTACTAAACAATTTTAGTTTGGCAATGATGTAATTACTGTATACTAATTAATAAATTTATAACTATGTTACAATTTCAATTACAGTTATTGTTAATCTTTGGGTGGTATTGACGGACCCACTAGAATTGTCAAGCCCAGCATTGAGGTGGTGAAGAGGGAATTTCAATTATGAATCACACACTATTTTTTTTATAATTTCGCATATCACTCATTATACTAGAAGTAAAATTCTCGCATCACAGACCATTTTGCTTTTTTACACAAATCACACGACAATTTTTTGGCCAATCTCACATCACGCAAAACTTCTTCACCACACCACAGCAAGAGGCCTACTTATAGATCAGTTGGTTAGAGTTTTGCTCCAGCATCAGATCATGGGCTCAAAAGCAATATATGAAACCTAGTATTTACAATTTCTCCAATTTCACGTACAGCTGTAAGGATTGTTTAATCTCAAAGCTAAATCCTTTACGAGCCAAGTAGCCCACGGAGCCAGTGCTTATCTCCAGTTTCTGTAGTGTTAAGCAGATGAGAGTCTTTAACTCCCCCTGGATGGACACTAATCCATCGCAGGTTAGCTCCCAGCAGACGCTGGTACTCATTTACCTACCCCGGAAGGATGGAAAGCTGAGTTGGCTTTGGCGGAAAAGAAGGTTGCACAAATTTTAGAATCTCGGCAAAGCCGGGGATCGAACTAGGGACCTTGTGGTCGAAAGGCAGAGATCTTACCAACTGCGCCAACCGCACCCGCGTATAAACGCATTTGTATTTTTAGTTTTTAGGAACCGGTTCCTCAAAACAACGTTAAATTTAATCCTAGTCTGGAACAAAATTCAAAGACTAATTTTATCATAAGTAAAGTGTTGTGATGCTAACAAAATACTGTTCAGTTTTACCAATAAAAGAAATATGTTAACACCAAATTTCCAGCCCAAAGCAAGCTACAGAAGGTAGGAACCAGGAACATGGATTAAAACGTTAACCCTGGGTTAGCACTAATTAATCGGGTTTTGGGGAACAGTACCCCGCCGTAAGTTTTTCAGGTCGAAATTCATGATTTAGTCATATGCTATCAAGTATCACATGCAAGCCAGACTGATATGCGACAACTTAAGCTGCATCAGACGAACTAACATCGAGGAGAGTTAAACCCTTCCTAATAACCTAATGAGTCGCTACTTATCTCTGGTTTATAGATACTAATCCAAGCATCCATAATTCACAGTAGCTAAGCTCCCTGGGCAAGCTGGTACCGATTTTCCCACTCTCGTAGAGTGGAGTGGAAGACTGGGTCAGCTTTAGTGGAAACATACACCATGCAAGATTGAGATTTTTGGCTGCAAGACGTTTGCTGAGATGTAGCAAGCTTGAATTCTCTTTTTTCCTCTTAATAAGCAAACTGAATCAAATATTGAGAAATTGGTCATAAAGCGTACGTCTAAAATGTTCTTTTTTGTTAGCAATGAATCAGTTAACGTTAAAGAAGATGACTAAAACACTAAGTTATTGATTTTTTAAACAAAGTACGAGGAAAAGAAATTTATAGCTTCTAGTGCATATCGGACAAAACAAAATCGCGCAGTGCGATGCATACTCGAGCTCACAAAGTCACATGATAATTTTTTATTGTACAAAGGTTTGTATCGCCTTCCTGCCAACAAATAAAACTTTGGAAAACACTTGTTTACTTGCTGCTGTGTCATTTCCTAAATGGCTGAGTTAGCAACAACTACAACAACAAGTACTTTATTTCACCTTTTGTGAGTTACAGGTAATAAAATTTAGAAAAAATATTCCTCTCGTTGTTGAAACCAAGCTGTAAAGTATTAGATGTTTCATTGTTTACATTGTAATTTTCGTACTCGACAGTTTTGGTAAACAAGGAATTGAATTTTGATTTTTCGCATTAGAATACGAGGCTGGAGAGATTAGATAGCTTTCCATTAAATACTGCTACGCCAAATTTTGTTGCCATTTTTAAGTTTTTTATTTTTCCTACAGCCTCCTCGTTTATCAAAATAATTTCCACTTCAGAAACCGAAGTGAGACAGGAAGCCATTTTGTTTTTCTTCGCCTGCTAGGAGGTGAATAGTACTTGGCTAATCACCTCCAAGCTAGCCAATTAGCGTGCGAGAAAAGTACTATTCACTTGTGTGGAATATACTAAATTGAATTAATAAAAAGATACATACGGCTGTATTTGTTACTGAAACAGTCTGTGTTCCAACATCACACGTCTGTGGCCTTAGTTGGCAACTGAAGTCCGTCATTGGTTCTGTATGATCCTCTGTAGGGTAAGTCTTTGATCGCTCTCTGTCTGGTTCATCGCTCTGTGTACTCTTGTCATTCCCAGATGGCTGAGTCGTAAAGTTTAGAGGTATGTGCCACGATGATTCGGAAGACGGCGGACTTGAGGCTGGCAGTATATAAGTGGATGTTACACATTTACTACAAAAACACATTCTTTCTTTACATTTGCACTTTTTAACATGCATATAATTACAAAACCCAGGTCCAGTCTGAATTTATCTCAAGAAAATCAATAAAATCATTTACCACAAGAATGAAATTGTTTGCAGTGAAGAAAGTGTCTTTTAGCTGGTAATCCAATATTTACTGTATAGAGTTCAAAATATCTATTCAAAGTATAGCAACAGAAATAATCAGCCTATAATGTTGAGAAACCTTGGGTTTTTTTGTGAAAATCATATTTTCGCACCATTGTGTAATAATAATCCTCTATAAACATGATTTAAAAACAGAATAAAACTTATTACTCAAACCAACCTGTAATAGAACTGTCCAGTGAATGCTGCCTTGATGCTCTCTTTTTCCATCGAAGACTCCTGCGAACCTATAAAATATACTGCATAATAATAACTTTCCTACACTGTGCTGCAAATAAGAAGAAAGTTCTTAAGTTTGCATGGCCGTACCAAAAGAAGACAATATGGCCATATAAAGTGGAGGGTAACAGTATAGACTTAACGACTGCTCACGAGGGAAACAAAACAGATGTTTCCCGAGGGAGCAGTCATTAAGTGTTTTGTTATATAGCATAAACAAAATAAACCACAATTATTAAATTTTCCCGCTCTCAAACGTGACGCGCAACAGCAATGTTTACCAGTTGGTCAACAATTTTCGAGATGTTAACCAGCAGGAGAACATTTAATTTTGATCCACGTAACCTCGATTTAGCCAATGAGAGCGCACATTCGAGTCAAAAACGCACTAACTATACAACAATAATGGTTGTTTAACTTATGCTTTGAAGTTTCTCGGACACTGTAATAAAATTTTTGGCAACAAGTGTGTTTTGTAAGTATGAAAAACTGATTGTTAATGGAGAGTTCACTAGAAACCTTAGCTCAAAAACTTCAATGGTACTCAAACATAGCCACAAAAACTCATTAATATTCTTGCCAAAGGCTAACATCTGAACCTCACCAAAAAATTCTTTGGTTGAATACCTTACCCATAAATTAAAACGCCTTCCGTGGAAATCTTACTTATTACAAAAATGTAAGTAGGTTTCTTTTGTCAATCACAAAATCAGCAGTGGTTTTTGTACCTTACAGATTACCCACATATTCTTCTATAGAATTTTCATCTCATAGACAATGTCTTGAATTTTTACCTCAAACAAACAACGTCCTAAAGTACCATACAGAGTCCTCACAAATTCTTAAGTTGAATTCTTACCTTTCTGGAAAGGACTGACTTATTAACTCCTCAGGTAAACTTTGTTTCAAAATCTTCAGACGAAAGCTTAACCGTTAACTTACCAAAATACCAAGTAAAATGTTTACCCACAAAATCCGTATTTAACCAAAAAAAGCACTTCATAGATCTGCGATTCTTCAATTGAACAATGGATTCTTCAACTGAACAATGGCCTTACCAATTAGATTTCGGAAAATAACTTGAAAACTAAGGTAGTTGGTAAAACTTTATGAAAAGCCATACCTTACTGACAAAACCTTCACCAATTCCTCTTCTCAACGAATCAGTAGATGCTTTTTCGGCAAAAGCTGTTTTTGTCTGTAAAAAAAACTACATTTAATACATCTGTCCATTTTCTACTTCCACTGTTATTTACATAGGCATTACAAAACCCGAACCACGGAACTTATCAAGGTAAAGTTGTACAGTTCAAAGCTGTTTTTTCATTCCAAGACGAACATGGAAAACATGTATGATATAATATGTGAAGGTGTGTTTATAAAATTAAGTGAAGACTGTACGTGAACTACAATGAAAAACAAAAGAGTCTGGGAATAAGGACAAATTGGCGCGAAATCGGATGATTATAGTAAATTGCAATGGAATGTGGTGATTATTGTAAATTTCAAGGAGTGTGGCAACTGCGAGACACGTATTTGTAAGTATCACTTAATTTCGTTCTTTTAGTTCTTTGTTTTTCTGTATAGATTTTGATTTTAGATTTTGTTTGTTGTTCTAGGAGCCATAACCTAGTGTACAAGTAATAAATGGTTGCCAGTCCTCTTGATCCGCTCCAAGAGTTTACAATAAGTAAGGTATTTTTGGGATTACTACTTAACGAGAAACAAAATGCTAAAAACTGAGATTCGTTCATCTTTTCTTTCATACATAAATTCATGAACAAATATTAATTTTTATAAACACACTCCTTTTTTCATGATCACCCTCTCTTTCTTATGGTTTTGCTCATATTTAAGTTTGTTTCAGTTATAACTTGATTTAGCTAACTTTACAACAACTAAACATAAATAAAAACCAAATAAATTATATTTTAAGAATCTATTCAAAAGTTTCAGGTTTTCCCCTCGGTGTAAAACTTTAACTTTAACAACCGTTTCTATGGAAATTCCTCGCCCTAGTAGATAAGCACTTTCACAAAGATAACAAGCTCAGAAAAATCTTCTTTGAAAACGAAATAACATCAAGATCATTTACAGCTGCATGAACAATACGTAACAAATAATCGACAACTATAACAAACGCATCCTAACTGCATCTATACAGACTGATGATACCGCCGCCGGTATCACTAATAACAAGACAACAGCCAACAGTTAAATGAACACATGCCCACGCAACAGAAACTGTCTACAATCATCAGTGATCTACCAAGCCACTGTTACACACAAACACAACAGCACAACAGAAACGTATATGTACATCGGACTCACAGAGAACGACTTCAAAACTAGATAAAGAAACAACAACGCATCATTCTGCTGCCACCCTAAACACAGAAACTCCACCGAACTCAGCAAGCACATCTGGACTCTCAAAGACAACAACATCGAACACTTTATTTCATCCCACTCACCGTACAACAGCTCAAGTAAAAGATGTAACCTCTGCCTCAAAGAAAAATTCCTAATCATCTGCCGACCCAAACTATCAACACTATACAAACGTAATGAACTCATTTCTTCTTGCCGCCACAGAAACAAAGCCCTCCTTCGAAACAACTAAACTGTTAATTTCACGCTACATTAGACTGTTTACATTATGTAAATTCATTGTATATAATCGATGGTAAAGTTTATTCGCATCAAATCCCCTGATGAGTGGGCGACCACAAAACAGGCTCTTAGGGATGAACGTGTAGTTTATTTATTTTTCTCGTCCACAATATATATTTTTATTAAAGGTATCATGAGAATTTCATTGAGTAAAGCTAGTTTGCAAAAATCTATACGGTTTATTTTCACTTGTGAAAAATATGATATATCCAATCAGAACGGCGTATAAACAGTTTCACACGTGAAAATATAACCAATCCGCAGTCAAGTCCATGTGCTCCGAGCAATCAGGTGATAGCCAGCATTAGAATGGCTTCCTTCAATCATCTGCAGCAGAGTGATAAAAAAATGGCGGAAAATGAACCCCGGTTTGCTCTTCCAAACTTTTCTATCCAAGATTTTATTGACGAACAACAAAACAAAAATATTTAAGTAAGACAAAAAGAGATCTTGCCCTCTTAAAGACATTTTTGTTGTCCTTGAAGGATACAAGAGAGATAGATGCCATTCGGCCTGCTGAGTTAGGTAATTACTATGCAAAATTTCTCGTTCAAGTCAGAAAAAAAGACGGACAAGAGTATGAGCCTTCGTCTTTGGTCTCATCTCCGTTTCGACCGGCACTTAAAGAAGAAAGACTATTGCTCTCTACAATCATTGAAGGCACAGAGTTTAGAAAGACGAAGGAAGTACTCGCTGCCAAACAAAAGCTGTTCAAAAAATTAGGGAAAGGGAACAAACCGAACGCGGCGGGAGTACTAACAGACGAGGAAGTCCACATTCTCTATGGACAATATCTCCTCGGCCACGTCCCCAGAAGCCTTAATCAATACTCTATGGCTAAATAACACACGGTTCTTTGGGTACTTGAGATGGGGCGATGTGGAGAGGAAACAAACCGCGGATGGCACTACTTTTTTAGATTACAAAGAAAGGCAAACAAAAACAAGAACGGGTGCAGACCCGAGACACCCACCCTGTGAAGCCTAAAATGTGTGCTGTGCAAGGAAGTGAACGCGATCCAGTTAGAGTTTATGATGTCTACGCTTCTAAGAGATCAGATGAGATGAAAAACCCAGATACTCCATTCTATGTAGGAATAAATCACACGAAAGTCACCAGTACAAAACCTTGGTTCAAGGCAGCACCAGTGGGTGTAAACAAACTCAACTCGCATGAAAACAATGGCTAACAAAGCTGGATTAGATTCTCACAATCTGACAACCACAGCGGTAAAAAAAAAAATGACTCAAACATTGAACGACTCAAGGAGTTCCTCCGATTACAAAAACGTGCAAAGTTTGAATAACTACAGCCGTCTCTCAGTTCAACAACAACGTGGAATTTCAAATATATTTAGCGGGAATATTGCAGCGAACTTCAGTATACCAGAATGTTGGAATTTCAAATGAATTGGCTGTTAGAGTCATCCTCTGAGCAGTCGTTGACTCTTCTACAAGGCGCCACAATTCGAGGAGGGACTTTTCACATCTCGATCAACGCGCTAAATCAAAGCCCAACCTTGCCGCTACCAGAGCCGTCAACAAACAAGAAACGCCGGACTATTGAATCAGACTCTGACAGTGAGTAAACACGAACAATTCTATGAACATTCAAGTAAAAGATAAACACAATGATATGCAATAAGTTGACAGTTTTATTTTTGAGCAGTTACCCAGTTTTGTGGGCTTGAAGTTGAGTAGTCTGTAGTGTTTATTTTTACTTTTGCTCGACTATTTAACTTAAATCTGTTTGTAATCCATTCAATGATATTTATTAAAAGTGAAAGGATTTTGTCTGTTATATTCACTGTATGTGTTAATTGAAAGCCTTTTTATAAAAATATAATTTTTAACTTTATTACTCTTAAAATTTTATTTGTGAATTCAATGCCCGCGCTCGCTCTGTTCACTGTTAAGTGCTGTTTAAATATTTCCAACGAACGTTTTTTCTTTCAATGAAAATTCTCATGATATATAAAATAAACAGTTCAGAGGATAGAAAGTGCTTTGTACGGAATTTATTCACTCGATTATTGATAAAATGTGATAGATAAACGCAGTTACTTGAAAACCATAGTTACCTACGGAGCCGTGAAGATTTGCGACCAGCCCATGTGTGTTTTTCTGATCATCGTTTTGATCTACACGCAGACTTAAATCATAAATACGCCAGAGGGATTGCAGACGTCCTTGACCTCCTATAATGACCGTGCTAAGAGGATGGATGTGTGTATTAACACCGTTAAAACAGAGACTATGAGTATTGATAGCACATTTGAGTTCTTCATACATGGTACCAAGTTGGCTCATGTCACTCGCTTCATATCTCGGCAGCTATGTTAGCAGTGATTGTTCTATGAAGGAGGGACTCGCATTCCGTTTTTATACTTCATCTTGTTCTTTTGGAACATGGCAAAAGAGAGTCTTCGAATCTCGTGATCTTCCGGTTTCCACTAAAGCTGCAGTGTAAAACCACTGCTTAATGCCTCTTCTCATGTATGACAGTGAAACTTGGTCTGTATACCAGCACAAAATTAGGCAACTCAGTACAGTACAACAGTCTCATCTAAGACTCATTCAAAACATCAAGTGGGACGACTTCATAAGTAATTAAGAGATACTACGACGCGCAGATGTCGACAGCAAAGAGGTGACATTGGTGAGAAATCGTCTATGCTGTCTAAAGCACGTTGGTTGGGTGGAAGATGACAGTAAGGCCAAAGTACTTCTTTATTGTGAGCTGGCGCACGGTTCTTGCGTAAAAATGTCTTGAAGTGTAGTCATTGTCCTCGAACAGTAGCTCTCAGTCGTGAAAA
Organism: Zoanthus solanderi; assembly: GCA_024336925.2. Taxonomy (NCBI): domain Eukaryota; kingdom Metazoa; phylum Cnidaria; class Anthozoa; order Zoantharia; family Zoanthidae; genus Zoanthus; species Zoanthus solanderi. The sequence goes on from JANCMA020588999.1 coordinate 11,970, forward strand.
ACAGAGATGACTGGCAAAGACTTACCAGTGTTGTCTGTGTTGGATTTAACATGAAGAGGGTCAGGTATTACGAGAGAAGAAAGGCAAGGCGGAGAGAGAAGAGAACTGTGGACCTACCCGTTTAATGATAGGCGTATATATATGAATACAGCCAAAGAAAGGGATTAAAATCGCAGAGATCTGGAAAGTATGCAGATTTAAAGGGGCTATGTCATGCTATTTTAGCATTTTTTTTTAAATCCAAATATGTTTCCCTTCAACTGAATTCCAAAAATAACGGTCTTTGTTTGTTATTTAAGACTAAATTATGACATTTTCTCTGTTTTCTGTCATTTTTTGCTACGGATGGCAAGGATGGAAATGGATTGAAACTTGAAAAAGTTAGGCAAACCTTTTCAAGTTTTGATGCTATCTCAACCAAAAATACCAAAAACCTTATTATGGGTTGCTCATTTTTAAAACACTTCATAAGATATTCACCTCACACTTTATCAGGAACATTTTGTGCATTTTGTGTAAAACCATTAACTGACAATTTTAGCGAAACATTGATCCAAAATAAAATAATCGTTGTGACATAGCCCCTTTAAACGAGGCGTTTAGGAAATGGTATTTCCTTTACAGGTTTTCCAATATTCCAGTATCTGGTGTGATGCTCAAAGGGGAATCCTCGCCGATAGCGGAAAGTTTAACATTGAGGGTTCTGTGGTTTCCAAAGGATAACTAGAACTTTTCAAAAATATCCATAACATTTCTACCATGGCTGGTGCCGGGGAAAAGGCCGAAGGCAGTCAACAAAACCGAGACAACTGGAAAGAGCTATCGAGCGAACTGATCAAGGGATGGGAATCAAAGAACATATGAAACATGGATGAGACTGCTTGTTTTTTTAAAAAAATCTTCCAGAAGTTAGCCTTAAAATAAGAATGAAAAAATGCAGTGGCGGTAAGGAGAACAAACAGCGTAACACATGGGCATTTTTTGTTAACGCTGCAGGTAGAAAGGAAAAACCTGTCATTATCGGCTATGCTGGTAGCCTTCGCTGTTTCAAGAATCTCAGAGACAGGAATCAGCCTTATGGATATTATTATTTTAGCGATAAGAAGGCGTGAATGACTAACGAAATTATGACCCAGATTCTTACCCCAACAAGCGCCAAGGCAGGGTAAGTCTTTTTCCTCTTCTTTTGCCTTGTTATCAGGAACTAGACCTGTATCAGGTCATAGCAAAACAGTGTGGTGTGCATTTTGTAAAGGGCAACACCAGAGCACAAAGTGCAATATCGTGACCGATCCAGGTGCACGTAGACAAGTACTTAAGGAAAGGGGCAATTGCTACTTATGTCTTCGGTCTGGACATTTATCTAGGAACTGTAACAGTGATGTCCAGTGTTTTCGTTGTCAGTCCAGGGAGCATCATATTTCTATCTGTAGTCAGTCAGACACGAGGAAAAACTCTGGGCAGCGGGGCCAATCTAACCCTTCCTCAACTCAGTCCACTACTCCCAGAATTCAAGAGGGGGGAACCACATTGTATGTTGACCATACAAAGGATTCCGTGTTTCTACAAACTGCTAAGGTCCCTGTATTTAGACCGGATAATGGTAGTTATTCTGCTAGTATTCGAATGGTGTTTGACTCTTGTATTCAGAGATCATATGTAACTGGGGAGATAAAAGCTTCACTGAACTTGCCAGTGATCGGCAAGGACTCTCTCCTTATTCATACATTTGGGGAGAGTGATGCAAGGCTTCGTGCGTGTGAGATTATCCAAGTAGCAACTGAGACCCTTGAGTGAATATTGGTGTATGTCAGGGCTTACGTAGTCCCCACCATCTGCGGTCCCCTATATCAACAACCCACCGAGCTAGCACAGGAACAATTCCAGCATTTGCAAGATTTGCACCTAGCAGACTGGTAATGAGGACCTACCCATTAGTTTGCTGATTGGGACAGATTTCTATTGGGCAATAGTAAACGAATCTGTGGTCAGGGGGTACCCCTCAGAGCCCGTGGCCCTCTCGACTAAACTAGGTTATGTTCTTTCTGGGCCTCTCCCTGGGTTTTCAAGCTCCAGCAGCACAGCTAATCTCACAGCCACCCACGTGCTCAAGATTGAGGCAACAGTTGTTAATGATGACCCACTGAGATGTAAACTGAACAAATTTTGGGTCTTTGAAACCCTGGGGATTCGTGAATGAGAAAACTCTCTCTATGATAACTTTGTGGAAGATATTCAGTTTGTTGGAGGGAAGTACGAAGTGCGGTTGCCCTTCAAAGAAGAGCACGAACTGCTCCCTGACAATTTCTCTCATTCTAAGTCAAGATTGAACTCTCTGTTGAAGAGGTTGAAATCTCAACCTGACGTCCTCAAACAGTATGATAGTGTCATTCAAGATCAGTTGAGTAAGGGAATTATTGAACCAGTAACTGTTGAAGCTAATCTCCCACCGATTGGAAAAGTTCATTATATTCCCCATCGTGAGGTGATTCGTACTGACAAAGAGACAGCCAAATTAAGCGTAGTTAATGATGCTAGTTCTCATGCTGAGAAAGATCTACACAGCCTTAATAACTGTTTGTATGGTGGACCACCAACGTCACCCCTCATCTATGACATTTTGTTGAGATTTCGTGCACATCGAACTGCATTGATTGCTGACCTTAAGAAAGCCTTTTTGAATGTGTCAGTGGCCCCTGCTGATTGGGACTACTTGCGTTTTCTCTGGATTAATAACACTGATAGTGATGAACCTGAACTTCATGTGTACAAATTTGCTCGAGTAGTGTTCGGTGTCTCATCAAGTCCCTTCTTGCTGAATGCTACCATCCATTATCCATTGACACGCCCAGAAGTTGACAATGTGTTTGCAGAGGAGGTGTTGAACAGTCTGTACATTGACGATTATGTTGGCAGTTCTAGCGATGACAACTATGCCTTTAATAAGTACAAGGATCTGAAATTGTGTTTTCACAAGGCTGGTTTCAACATGAGAAAGTGGGTGACAAACTCACATGAACTACAAGAGCAAATTGAGATGTCAGAAGGTCTCACTCCACAGATCGCCTGTGCAACCTAACATTCAGGAAGATGATCCAACATATTCTACTTCATTGCTTGATAACTCTAGCTCCCAGTCCACTGCGGGAGTGAAGGTACTGGGTCATGGGTGGGTCACTGAAAAGGACCTGTTTGTGTTTGAGTTTGAACCCCAACCGTCCAACAGTCCTCTTAGTAAGAGATCAATTCCGAGTGCAGCTGCTAAGGTTTATGATCCCCTTGGACTTTTGGGACCAATTATTGTGCTGTTTAAGATTCTTTTTCAGGCAGTGTTTAAGTCGCAAGGGGCTCGGGACGATCCATTAGACTCTGAGATTGAACGACAGTGGTTTGCACTGGTCAATGACTTGAGTCAAACCAAGGCCATTACTGTACAGCGATATTCCACTTGGTGACGTAAGTACAATTCAAATTGATGGATTTTCTGATGCGTCAGAAGCAGCTTACGGTGCTGTTGTTTATCTGCGAGTAGAAACCAAGTCTAGAAATGTGATGACCAAGCTCGTGACTTCAACGTCTCGAGTCACACTAATCAAAGGTGAAACTATTCCACGTCTTGAGCTAATGGGAGTTGTTGTGCTAGCTAGACTGATTAACAGTGTTCTTAGTGCTTTTAAAGGAACAGTGAGGATTGATGATACCTTCTGCTGGGTGGACTCTCAAATTGCACTTTGGTGGATCTGGGGCACAACTAAGGAGTTCAAGCTATTCAGTCAGAATCGTGTGCTTTAGGTTCGACGACTTGTTAAACCAGAACACTGGAGCTAATGTCCCATCTCAGCTGGCTGACAACAAGTTGTGGTGGTCTGGACCTGAGTTCTTGCAGAGTGACCAGACGCAGTGGCCAAGACTGGAGAAAGTTCGAGTCCCAGAAGGTTCGTCTTCTGAAATCAGGAACAAGAAAGCAGAATACTGTAAGCAAAAAGTATCTTTCCCTCAGATGCAACCACTCTAGTCACTGAAACAGGTGAGAGCGTGAAACTAAATCTTGAATCTATTATCCCCTGTGATAATTACAGTGATGTCCAACGATTATTCCCACGTGAGGTGACTGCAGATGCTGAGGATGCGGAGCCAACCGCGGCAGCAGAGATGGGAGTTATTCGTATGATCCAAGATGACGATATCGAGGTTCTCCGTTTGCATAAAGTTTGAACTGTGTCTTGTGAGACATAATCGGAGCAGGGTAATCCTGTACAAACATTGTCCATACAAATTCTGAAGTAACTCTTGAATGGTTCGTGGCAGCTATAACTGAAGCATATGAATGGTATACCATTAACTCCAAAATCTTGAATCCCGGCGATTCTGACAATGATTTTAAATCTAAACTGAGCCGTGGATGTTATGTTCGCGGGCTCCGGTTTTCGTTTTCCCCACCATAACGAGTTGTTTCCTTTCTCAAGCGAAGGACTTTTGTGTTTAAATAGAGAACTTTTGTCTCGTTTTATGGAAGATTTATGGACAGATTCTATGGAACAAAGTATAAGTGGTCGTTAATTACATACTTTAACGCTGGAAAGAGGTAACTTTATTATTTTTACTTTTTTATCCAGATTTTTGCAATATTTTTTTTTCTAGCGATCGCTCCCTCAGAACAGTGTTTTTGACAAATTTACTTTGCACAGTTTTCTTTGAACATGTGATTAGTTAAGTTATATTTTCACAGTTCAGGCTCTGTGTTTGACCCCCTTGGCCTGGTCGCCCCCTTTCTACTGCAAGGCAAGGCTATTCTGCAGGAAATGTGTCGTGAAGGGAAGGATTGGGATGAAGTTCCAGACGTATTGCGTTCAAGATGGGAAAGGCGGAGAGAAGAAGTCTGCATGCTTGCTAAGCTAAAGATACCACATTGTTACAAGCCTGATGGATTCAAGGAAATTAAATCAGTCACATTACATCTTTTCTCCGATACAAGGATGGAGGGATACGGACAATGCTCCTACCTGAGACTTATCGACACTAACTCCAATGTTCATAGTTCTCTTGTAATGGCCAAGTCACGGGTTGCCCCATTGAAGCCAGTGACAATTCCAAGCCTGGAGCTTACAGCCGCTGTGGTGTCAGTTATGAGCAGCACATTTCTCAGAAAGGAACTTGAATACGAGCACATTTCATAAGTCTTCTGGACAGATAGTAAAGTTGTTATTGGATATGTATCAAACGATGCAAGTTGCTTCCACGTCTTTGTTGCCAACAGAGTGCAACAAATCCGTGAACACTCGGCACCCAACCAATGGAGATATGTAGCGACTGACGAGAATCCAACTGATGATGCCTCACGAGGTCTAAGTGCCCAAGGTTTATGTGAAAGCAGAAGATGGTGGAATGGACCAGACTTTCTTTCAAACTCATAGGACATTCACCAACCTGTCTAAAACCCTACTCCTCTTGCTTCAAACGATCCCGAAGTAAAGCAGGTCTCAACCCTTGGCAACGGCGCTGAAGAGAATTTCGATTTGCTGAAGTGTTTAGAATACTTCTCAGATTGGCAGAAGACCCGAAGAGTTGTAGCTACATGTTTACGCCTCCAGCGCACGTTTGGGAGTTTATGCTCATGAATACAAACAAGCAGATGTAATGGAACTGAAGCTTGCTGAGTCTCAAATAATGAAGCACGTCCAGAGAGAAGCATTGGCACAAGAATTAAGATGCTGCTGTCTATGAAATAGAGAAACGGAGATACAAATCGTCACAATGCAAGTAGCCGCAATAAAGCGTTGAAGAACGCAAGTTCTCTGTATCGTCTGGACCCTTTCTTAGATGATGAAGGTGTACTGAGAGTCGATGGTAGGACCCGACGTGCAGATATCCCTGGGCATTTGCGTCTTCCGGTTATTCTACCAAGAAAGGGACATATGACAGAGCTTGTGATTCGTCATTATCATGAAAGAACAGCCCACCAAGGTCTTTGTTTGACTCACTGTGAGATCAGGGTCAATGGTTTTGGATCCTTGGTGGTGGATCAGCTGTAAATCATTACATCTCCAAATGTGTCAAATGCAGGAAACTACGCAGTGCTCCACAGCAACAGAAGAAGGCAGACTTGCCAGCAGACCATCTCTAAACATGTGCACCATTTACTTATAGTGCTGTTGACTATTTTGGACCCCTTCTTGTAAAGAAAGGTCGTCGTCAACTCAAAAGATACGGTGTTCTCTTCACATGCATGGCAAGCAGATCAGTGCACCTTGAAGTAGCAAGTGCATTAGATACGGGTTGTTTCATCAATGCTTACCATCGTTTCATTGCACGATGAGGACCAGTGAGACAACTACGATCAGACCTGGGGAGCAACTTTGTTGAATGCAAGAATGAGTTGAAGACTGAGCTTACTACTATGCTAGCTAAATCTTTTACGAGCCAGGTGCCCCATGGAGCCGGCGCTTATCTCCAGTTTCTATAGTGTTACGCAGATACGATTCTTTGACTCCCCCTGGACGGGGCACTAATCCATCACAGGTTAGCTCCCAGCAGACGCTGGTACTCATTTACCCACCCCAGAAGGATAGAAAGCTGAGTTAGCTTAGGCAGGTAAGAAAGTCGCACAAAACAGTTCAAATCTCCGCAGAGCCGGGGATCGAACTGGGGACCTTGTGGTCGTAAGGCAGAGAGCTTACCAACTGCACCAACCACGCCCTATGGACTATGGACTACTACTATGGACCAACATCAAATCAAGAATGAAATGTTGAAAGACAATTGTGATTGGATAGAATTTAATTTCAATGCTCCTCACGCAAGCCATGCCGGTGGTGTTTGGGAACGCCAAATTCGTAAAAGTGAGAAGTGTTTTAGCTGTCTTGTTAGACCAACATGGAACGCAACTTGAAGATGAAGCCCTAAGAACATTTATGATAGAAGCCGAGACAATCGTGAACAGTAGGCCTTTAACAGTGGAAGATAAAAATTCTCCAGATTATCCTTATGCGCTCAGCCCCAGTCGATTGTTGACCTTAAAGTCGAAAGTTGTCTTACCACCTCCAGGTACTTTCCAACGAGCTGATGTGTATTTAAAAAAAGAGGTGGTGGCGCGACCAGTACCTGTTGAATGAATCCTGGGATCGATGGAGGAAGAGCTATCTTCAAACTCTGCAAACCCGTCAAAAATGGCTAAAACCTCGTAGGAACCTCATGGTTGGTGACATTGTTCTGGATGTGGATAACAACGTACAGCGGAACTGCTGGAAAATAACTCGTGTGTCCAAAACATACCCGAGTGAAGATGGTCTTGTGCGGAGAGTTGCCATTGCTGTTGCAGACGGCACACTTGATAATGCTGGCAAAAGAATTCGCCACGTGTTAGAATTGGATCGTCCAATATAGAAACTGGTGCTTCTGTTACCCAAAGACAGCTCGGAGGGAGACCAGTGAATCCCCCTTGGGGAGCCAACCACAGATAAGGATACAAATAGTTGAACTGTTATTTTAGCAGAACATTGCTTAAAATCAAAGTGAATAGGTTTCCCTAAAGAGGATAGTTTTGTTTTAGTTTTGCTCTTGCATATAAATTGTTACCAATTTAGGGGAGCCATGTTATGTTCGCGGGCTCTGGTTTTCGTTTTCCCCGCCAGAACGAGTTGTTTCCTTTCTCAAACGAAGGACTTTTGTGTTTAAATAGAGAACTTTTGTCTCGTTTTATGGAAGATTTATGGACAGATTCTATGGAACAAA
>JANCMA020590042.1:0-30716 GCA_024336925.2 Zoanthus solanderi
TTTTAAAATTAACTTCAAAAATAATCGTTACTGTTCATTTTTTTCCAGTATTTTGCATTTTTATCACATAAAAGTAAACGGTATGTTCTATCAATTTTTTATAATATGTCTCAATCAAGTCAAGTCAAGTCAAGATTATTATTTGTACCATATGTATATTACAATGTTAATATTTTTTTAAAGTATAGATTAACCTAAACTACTGATAAAGGATATCTGAAATAACTTTTCGTTAAACAGGTCAGATATCCCAGTAATTGATTTGAGGCATTGTGAGGTCAGCATAGTTGGTATATACACTGAAACTTTAAGATAGGAATTATTGACTGCTTATACTATTATACAAATATAGACTTTATACAAAATACATCACATTCACTAAACATAATACAAAATACAAAAGGGTGATGCTAATTTAAAGATGCTAACTAAATATGGTGATCTAAAATTTCATACGTAAAAAGATCAACGAGATCTGAAGACATTTCTATTCTCTTGCAGTCTCTGACATTATAAATATTCACTTGATAGTACAAAAAACTATTGAAACAGAGCAATGAATATGGTACCACTTGCTGTCAGTTTCTACTGTTCACCAATTAGATCACAGGTAGCCCAAGGTCACGATGACTAATATATTATAGAAAATATATGGGTTTTTCGAACTTTCACTATAATAGTAAATATATTACTCACAGTGAGCATGGGCTACCTGTGTTAAGATGTTGCGTTTTAACTGTTGATTTTGGTGTTTCAGTCCTTATTTAGACGCCGGTAAGAGAGAGGCTCTTGCAGATTATGCCTTGGCAGGCTCAATTCTCTTTGTTGCTTTCCTCGGGTCTTTCGTCTTTAAGGGTATTCCGGGTAAGTAAAATATTGTTATTGAATTCGTAGGAAAAACGGATCAGTCCGAAACATCAAACACACTACTCATTTAATATACCTCAAGCTAAACTTTACTCCATAAGCATGAGTATTAGTAATTGACTAATGCCACGTTGGTAGCGGGCATTACCCCTTAAATCTATCATAAAATAATAGTAAGCCTGAGTGTTAGTAATTGACTAAGGCGACATTGGTAACAGACATTACCCCTTTAATTAACCTACCATAAGATAAAGTTGTAGTGAACCTGAAAGTTAGTAGCCATGAAGAGCTGTTTCAGTCTAGAATAAGGTTGCTTCGCACATTTCTTAGAACCAAAAAGCATCCGATATGACTTTTGTTTGTTTAAACAGTTACCCAGTTTGAGTACAGAAGTCGTTCTGTGTTCAGCATTCCTGCACTGTCTTCTCTGCCATGGACGGCAGTGTTAGCCGCAGCTGGGCTCGGATTTTCTCTGTCATTATTATTCTTCATGGACCAGAACATCTCTGGAGCGATGGTGAACAACCCAAGAAACAAGTAAGTGTTGTATTCAGGGTTTACTTGGTCCTTGAAAATCCTGGAAGGTCGTGGAATTGGAAGAAAAAAATTTTCAGGCCCTGGGAAGTCCTTGTCGTGGTCCTTGAAAATCCTGGAATGCGCAAAAAATTTCTTTCTATATTTCCAAAAATAATTAAAATATTTTTGATACAACAGTTCTGTAAAACAAAACTCGCGAGAAAGTGACCTGTCATTGGTTGTTTTTCATTTTCAGAATCAGCCAGTTCAATTAGCCGAATAATAACGTTTGTTTTGAAAACAATGTATAAAGCGTTCAGGTTTTAGTTGATAGAGAAGGTCCTGGATTTCCGTGAAAAGATCCTGGAAAGTCACTGAATTTTACATCAAGTAAATAGTGGCAACCCTGTGTATTGGTCAAAATGACAGCAAGTTTAAATCTATCTGTTTACCATTCGTTAAATACTTTTAAAACATTTTTATTCTCTTACTTCAAAATATTGAAAAAACGTCAGTCAGTAGTGAACTGTTTTGATGCAGAGGAAATTTTTGATCTTGATCATTGCCTTAAGTTAAATTCTTTACGAGCCAGGTGGCCCGTGGAGTCGGCGCTTATCTCCGGTTTCTGTAGTGTTGAGCGGACGAGAGTCTTTGACTCCCCCTGAACGGACTATTGTTGTTGTTGTTGTTGTTAAAACCTTTTATTGAACAAGTATTTATCTTAACTGTGACTGGCCCAGTCATAGGCTCTCTTTGTTACTTTTCTTTCACACTACTGATATATCTCGCTTGTTTACATTATTTCCAGAGATATGCAAGAAATCTAATTGGTTAAGAGAAGTGGTTTTCAGGTTTTAAAATATTAAAATCTGCATGTGAAGCTTCCATGTTAACTTCTTGTCGAAATTTCTAATTAAGGCAGAAAGCGATAAAGAAATAGCACTTGAAACCTTCAGAATTTAATGTCTTAGTTATCAGTAAAATCATACCAACCAACTTCTCTTTTAGCAGAATTAGAAGAGCGGCACAAACGTGTCAGCCCATTTAACGCCAGCACCGGGATGCGCATAGGATCCTGGGCACACTTTACGAGTGCCAAAGTCTGCCCAGGACTCCTAAGCACTTCGTGTTTTATAGTCAAGCATGAATTCTGTTGTGAATGTAAAAGTACTTAACGTGTGTAATGTTTTCATTTAATCCTAAGAGACTAACTTCGCTTATTTCTAAAGAGACGGTGTTGTAAGATTAAACAGTTCGCAACTCAAAGTCCACAAGGGGTACTTTACACCTAGAATCTTAGTGTTTGCCGTCTGCCTTTGATTGATTAGAACTGTTGTCTCTGCTAGGCCACTTATTGCAACCCTGCTGTTGACCTCTTAAAACCTTGTTAATATTCAGATGGCCAACTATTGCGTTGGCAAATTCTATGCATGTGCTGAGTTAAGATTTACTCTTTTTCAGTGCTTTAGTTAATTTGTTTTATCTTGGAAATTATTTTCCATTTAGGTTGAGGAAAGGAAGCGCCTACAACTGGGATCTGCTGGTAGTTGCGCTTATTAATGGAGTTTTGTCACTGTTTGGTCTGCCTTGGGTTCATGGTGCCTTACCTCACTCACCGCTTCACGTCAGAGCTTTGGCGGATGTTGAGGAACACGTCGATCAAGGACACGTGACGGAAGTGTAAGTTAAAATAACGATTGGAATTTTTAAAAAAAATTAAAGCAATCACACGCTGTCGTTGGTTGCAAAATTGAATGATCAGGTGATTTGTTCAGCAAGCAGAATATCAGCGCATGTTCCGTGCAAATACTGTTTTGACAATTTAACAGATTTTCAGTCGAATTTTAAATTGTTTTCTATGATTTTCTATCAAAAAATGCTGGCCCAGCAATCAACGAACAGAATCAAAGAAAAAGTACGTTATTTATACGTTGAATTACTACCCGAATATATTGCCGCTGTATTGCTGTTTTATTGAACAGTAATTGTCCTTCGCTTGTTAAAAATTCTTAACGCGCCACGTGGATCGTGGAGCCCACGCTCATTTCCGGTTTCTGTAATCTTAAGCGGATGATACTCTTTGACTCCCCCTGGACTGGACACTAATTTATCGTAGGTTAACGTCCAGAGGATGCTGGTATTCATTTGCCAACCCCGGAAGGATGGAAAGCTAAGTTAGCTTAGGCGGAAAAGAAGGTCACACAAATATTTAAAACTCGACAGATCCTGCGATGGAACTTGAGAACATATTGTCAGAAGGTAGAGATCTTACCAACTGCGCCAACCCTGCCCGCTCATTAATGTTAACAGTTATCAAATATTTTTAATGGCTGCGGGTAATTGTTATTCAATAAAGCAGTTGATAAAGCATATTTCTGCGAAAAGTTTGGGGGTCTTTGTTTAACCTTGGTTTAAACTACCATTTTTTTCATTTAGTTGTGTGCAGACCTCTCGACCTCATGGAGTCCGAGTAAATATTCATTCTTCGGTCTCATGATATTTCTTACTTTATTAGAGTCATTTTGCCCAACTATTTGGGTAATACTAAAACAAATTAGACCCCTCGGCTTCATAGACTCCAAGTGAATATCGCTTTTTAGCTTCATAGGCTAGTTACCTTTGGACGCGTGATACATTAGTGTAATTGTTATACAGGCGTTCAGTTGATTGTAACACTTTTGTTTTGTAGTATTGTCCGTGTACGAGAGACGAGGCTGTCTGGTTTGCTGTCCCACGTGTTGGTGGCCTTGTCTTTGTTCATGATACCCATTCCCCTAATCTACATTCCGACTGCGGTACTTGATGGTTTGTTCCTTTTTGTTGCCATCACATCACTGGGTGGTAATCAGCTGTTTGAGAGGGCGTTGCTTCTTGTAACGGAACAGGTAACATTGTCACATCAATGCCTTTTCTGTCGTCCGGGTTAGTCAATTTTGAAGACTACACACCTCGATCTCTGTTAAGTCAGGTTTGGGGAAATATAAGGTTATCTAGAGCTTAAGACGAACAAAGGGTTTATGCAGTCAAATTATTTCAAACTTGTTTAACAATGAAAAGTAAGGGCTCAAGTTCGGAGAAAATTGAGCATTACAACTGGGAATGAAAGGATTTTAAAAGGTTGTTCTTATCCGCCGTCGTTGCCGTTCTCGTATCATTAAAGGCCCTACTAGTATCAGAATGACTTTGATTCTGTTGGCCACGTTACATAATGTGTGTAAATAAACATAAATATGTTATATTTAACAATTAGAATACGAGCTCGAAATTTCTATCGAATGGCGATAGAAATTGAGAGCGAGTATTCAAATTGTTTTAGTAGAAATCTCTGAAGAAGAAACAAAAGAACAACAATACTGTTTTGATAAACAATTGTTGAATTTATTCAAACAACCAATGCTGATGATACACCAGCGACTATTCGGCGCGTGAAACTGTCAAATTGAAACTTCGAATTCATTTTTTATTACCTTTGAGATTTTTAGACCATATTTTCTTACTAATTTAGCTTTTCTCTGAAATTTCTTTTTGAATAAGAACGTTTAATTCCTCTTCCGAAACGTCTTCTGAAAAGCGGGAAAGGGCCGCCATATTGAATTACTTGTTTTCATCCCGAAGACGCTATCTATCACCTGATAGAAAGCGAGTACGGTAGCCAATCAGATTGCCGTTTTTGCGATAGGTAGTGAATAGATTTCTACTAATATATATTTTTATATAGCAACTTGATGATGAACCAATGTAGAAACTGCGTGGGATTTTATTAACCGTTTTATCCATTCATACGTATGTTTTATGTTGTTATTATTATCTATACCATCCAGGCAGCCTACCCACCCAGTCACTACATCCGTAGAGTTCCTCAAAGAAAGATGCATCTCTTCACTGCCACTCAACTAGTCCAATTAGTCGTACTTTGTGCATTCGGTTTCGCCCCAATCGCTTATCTAAAGATGATCTTTCCTGTGCTCTTGATGTTACTCCTGCCATTAAGGTGAGATGTCCAGATCGGTGAAAAATTAAAATGTATTACACGATTTTTCTTGAAAAACAATTCCATTTAACCGTTTCCTAACGGATTTCCCGCCACTGCCAACGCGCGCCATTTCTGGCGCCAAAATTTTACTTTAGTGTTCATGACTTAAGAAACAAAACATGTTTTCCGTGCCTTCATAGTCTGGTAAAAACCGAGGCGAACGTTTTGGAGAATTCGAGAGCAGAGCAGTGAAAACCCGAGACGCAGTCGAGGGTTTTCACCTGCTCGAAAATTCTCATAAACGTTGGCAAGGTTTTCACCAGGCTATGAAGGCACGGACAACATGTTTTATTTCCTTATAAAATTATTATTTTCAGTGTTAATAAAAAGAAAGACGATATACGAAGCGCTTACTGTAAATTCTCACAACTCGGAGACAGTCAAACCACATTGCTCACGTCATTTTGGTGCTTCATAGGGCTATGAAAATACACTTGTTGACCAGTCAAAACCCACGTACTATTCAAAATATTTTATAACTATCACCTAATAGATAGCGAGTACGGTAGCCAATCAGATTGCAGTATTCGCGATAGATAGTGACTAGATTTCTACAAAATGGTATTAGATAAATTTAATCAGTTAAGGTTTCTTATGTGTGTTAGAGTACTCTGAGACTAAAACTTTGTTTCTCCTTTAGTCCTGTATATTGGCTGTTGGCAGAACAGAAAGACAAAATGTCGTAGACGATTCCAGTGAGAAAGGGTAGGTATCAATGATGTTCTAGTTATGCTTCTTCCGGTGATTTTATTGTGTTTATCTTGTTAAGGTAGACCATATTCCACTTATCTCCAAGTTAACGAAATGGTTATTATGAAACGATAGACCAGTTTCAAATTCCTAGTTGCAGCTGATTAAAATAACTAGATTCGTTTAATACTGTCTTAGCCTCATTTTGTTGTTAAATTTTCAAAAATACTAGTGAAAGATAGCGAGAAGTTACACCTCCAGCAATACACACAGTTGTAAGTAGTGTATAACTACGTTGGGATTAAGCAATATTTAACTTCATAGTGAGGCTAAGACTGTACAAATTGAGTCCGCTGTCATTGTAGAAAGCAGCAACTACAAATGCGAAAATGGTCTATTCAAGTTTAGTTTTTGTCTTACCGGAATTTAGCGTTCCTCCAAGAACAAGTTTGGTATTTAAGCAACTTTGATCTGCAACAAAGCAAATTTAACCATTCTGTAAACTAAAATTAACATGATGATCAAACGTCTCATAGTGAAGTTTCTTTTTACGAGCCAAAGTTTTTTTCTTGAGCTTCCAAAAATTCGAAACCCTGCTTGATGGCGAACTAAACGACTTAATACTTAATGTTTTTTTTCTTTCTTAAGATTCAGTGATGCATTTTATTTTGATGTTGAACTATAGTAATGGTAAAAGCGCAGTGCTTGTGGGATGTGGCTATAAAGATGAAATCAAGTTTAGATAGCACAAACGTGCAATTAGCTAACTTGAAGCCACTATGGGCATTATGGCCACGTTGGTAGCGGGCTTTACTCCTTTAAACTAGCATAAAAAATAGTGAACCTGATTGCTAGCAGCCATGGACAGCTGTTTCGTGTAGTAGAACGCCAGGGCTTAACCCTTGAGCTGGCTAGCTGCCTTTGCTAGATCTTATTAGCAGTTGTTTGACATTTCTAGGCCTCATCGACATGGCATAGCTAGCAAACAGGCTCAGGTTCCCAAAAAGAACATAAGTAATGGTAAAAAAGCATTGCTTATGGATGTGGCTATAAAGATGAACTCAAGTATAGATAGTGCAAACGTGCTAGTAGCTGATTTGAAGCCACTGTATTGGTCACTATGGTCACGTTGGTAGTGGGCTTTACCCATTCCAACTACCATAAAAATAGTGAGCCTGGTTGCTAGCGGCATTACTGAACATTGATTTAGTTTCTTCTTTTGTTGCCTCTTTCAGATACAGCGTGGGATCAGTAATGAGTGTGACCATTAGCTGCGATCATCGAGTTGTAGATGGCGCCGTAGGAGCGCAGTGGTTAGGAATCTTCAAGAATTATCTAGAAAATCCTCTCACCATGCTACTGTGAAATACAAAATTTTGGAGAAGAAACAACCTAAAAGATGTGCGATCAATTCTTAAAGACTTTCTGATAGACAGAAATTGTCCACCTGACTTCCTTAGACCAGCACACTAAATCAACGTTGATGACCCAAATTCTTCAAGCTAGCAACTTTTCAGTTTCTGGCTTCTTTTGCAGTTGATTGCGGGGTTTCTTTTTACGAAATCATCGAAAGAACAATTGAGTGTTTTAATTTTAGTGCAGAGATAAGTTTTGAGCTCTGCCGATTCTAAAAGATGGCCGAAAGCGTAAATTGGTGAACTGACGTTGCGAATGTGATACACATATGGTAAGAAACTGTAAAATGTAGTTATATAAATAAACTTGTGATGATTTTTAGTTTCCGACTCTTCCTCTACCAAAAAGTTATCTGAAAAAAAAAATCATTCTTGACTTTGGAGAAACAGTGAGTTATTATTGAGACTTTCTAGTTTGCTAAATATTTTGTGCAGAAATTGCTAATATTGAAAGTCCTCTAGCTTGCTTTGCACGCTTAAACGAACAAAACCAGTTTATTAGTGAATCGACGTCCATAATCAACAATCAGTTGTAACTTGTTATGCGCTTACTGACGGAGTTGGGTGTTCACCACACTAACATTCGAGTCACTATTTTGTTTTCGATAAAATTTACTGCAATTCTTGCTTACATGATTAGGGAAAGGTTGGTTTTGTTTCAATATCCTGATCCGCATTGCTTACTGGTCAGTGTAGGGAAGCTAGTCCTTACGTTTTACTGTTAGAACAATCTTTACTTTGATTATTAAAAATAATTGGTATTATTAACGCACGGTATTTCGTCGAAAATTTAAAGTTCTAATGGAGAAAAGCAGAGGAAGACTTGGATGACCCTCACTCTTTGCAGGGTTCCTGCAGGTTCCAACTTAGGAAATTTAAGACCATTTTAAATTTCAAAGTTTAGGACCTATGCTAATATGATCTAGTGAAAGTTTAGAGTGTTCGCAGACCAACAGAATTGCGGGCTTTGAATTGATTGCTCGTGCGCTTTTTCGTTTGTTTTTCGATTCTTGGAGGAATTCAATGAGCGTGATAAGAAAGATAGCCAGAAAAAGCTCCAAACTCTAACTAATAGAAGACAAACTTGATTTGAAATCAAATTTAAGATCTAAACAATGTACTTTTCCATTTTTAAGACGTTTTCAAGGCCTTAAAATCAAATATAAGACTTTTATGGACTTTTTAAGGACCCGCGGACACCCTGCTTTGACTGGAGTCTCGTACGAGTTACCTTGTGCCCTGTCTAGTAGTTCCACCTGTGAGCAGTAACCGTGAGGCGTCTCGCTGAGTCTTTTGATCTTCTTTTCCGTTGGGTAAAAAGGTTTTGTGTTGTATATGAATATCTCCCAAAAGACGCTCATTATTTGGGTCACAATTCCTGCCTGAAATCAAAATTTTGCTCTTTTTCTTTTCAAGGTTCGTGGCCATTCTTCTCCGAGTAACTACCCCTTGAATCATTGCGCTCCTCACAGCTTGTGAGCGCTCACTGAAATATCGGAATACGTTCAATAATTTTTAATTCTCCTCTAATCTTAACGATGCTACTGCAGACGAGGTGGCTACGTATTTCTGGCCCGTATTCTGGCTTCATTAGGTGCATCGCATCTCCTACCCACTAGTTAGATACTTACTTAGCCCAAGTTAAATGTTGAAAGATCATTGGGACACAAGACGAATTCCCGCCATTTTCGTCGGTATTGAGCCAAAGCGCATGCGCCTCGATAGTGAGACCGGCGTTAGTTAGATGTTGTTGATTTTCTGTTGTAACGTGACTCGAGGTCTGCCTCGTCTGATTTCGGCGTCCACCTGCTCGCCAAGGATGGATTGGAGAGCCAAAGGCTATTCTTTCCGCTTCAGGGCATTGCCGCAACGACGAAGCTTCCGCTCCCTGATTTGTACGATGTTCTTATGTTTCGTCCCTAAAATTTACTCACCTGGCACGAGGTTTGGTAGTAAGGCCACGAGGCCTTAAAAACTCTAAATCAAAACTAAGATTACCGGTAATCAGAAGGTCATGGGTTCGTTTCCCGTTAGAGACTCGGAAGGTTTTTCTTCTGAGAAAAAAAGCTTGAGTCAACACGAAGATTTCTTCTATAGTTATTTCCAAGCTGCAGATATTTATACAACCCTTACAGAATTCTAAACATATATTTCTCAATGCTAAGTTACAGTTACACACCAACAGAAAAAAATTAGGTCTAAGATCATACCGATTCGTTTCAGATCAAATCTTTAAAGTAATCCCACTTTTCCAATTTTTAAAAACCTAACATCGGGAAGTTAGTTTTTTTCTATACCCCTAAAAAAATTACCACAAGACTATCAACATGTTTGTAAAAAAACCCTAAAAATTTGATAACGTAAAGATAGGGCTAAGCTTGAACCGCTTTGTAAACACTGACGTTATAATTATCGTTGCGGTTACTGGGCTTACGCAATAGGGGAAATTTCCTTCACCGGAATTCAAAAACGCCATTCAAATTCATTATTAAAACTGCAAGTAAGTTGTCAGAAGTAGTTTTAATAGAGTTCCGAGGGAAACAGAACAGAGGGAGGGCAAAAATTCTTAATACACTTTCCAAAACCAGTTTTTGTAGTAAATGAAAATTTTCCCTTTCGTAAAATCTTTAGTAGACACAAACTTGAATACAATACATTGAATAATATTGATAACACGCTTACAGTTACGCAGAGGCCGCTAATGGGACTAAAATCTGATTGTCGATGAAAAAAAAAAACAAAAAAGGAAGTTCACTATTGGCCGAGTAATTTTTTCTTAGCGGCACAGATCCACTTGTTGAAAAGTAATGAAGTGCGTTGGCGAGTACTTAAAGTAACAACTTAATGTTCAAACTTTTACAATGATCGCCATAAGTGGTTTAATTGCAATAAACCATTTCGATATATTAAAGTTCGCGCTTAGGTCCGACCCTTAATGGCATAAAACAAAAGAAATAAACTATTCTTTCGTCATTGCATACAAGGATTCCTTTTGTTTTATTCCCCAAAGCCTCATGGCCAAGTTGAATTTTAATATATCAAAATTGGTCTACTGACAAAGGACAATAACTGACAAACTTTCAGCTGTATAAATACGCGCTACAGTCTAAGCACTCGCCATTCAACTCCACACACTTAAATGAAATCTAGCAGCTTTCATGTTTTAACACCTGATTTTCTTTCTCCCTAATTTGAATAGTGGGTTGATTTCCGGGCACTAAACCAAAAAAAAAAAAAGATTTTGTGCCGAAAAGTCCAAAATCATTAAAATCGGACCCCGTAACGATAGATGTATTTGTGATAAATCAGTTATTCAGTGAACAAAGTTCGCGTCCTCCTGAAACCTGTACAACAACTTGTTTTTCCAGCCCAAATGAAACCGTTGCTCCAATCTGTTGCGGCGCTGAACGCTGTGGTCATCCATTTCGTTGCCAATTTTCTATGAGCTTGACGTGCAAGGAGACTGACGTAAATATCTTCAACCAATTAAAATGTTTGTCTTATTTTGTGCATCATTAGCTCTGGGAACTTAAATGCCATGATGCTGAACGAGATTACGAAACAAAAAGAAACAAGTTCGTTTTTGATTGTTCAGATGACGACAATTTAGGACATTCCAACTTACAATCTTCAGTCAATCAAGATGTTTCTTCTTTGCCGTTCTCATCATCGTGTACCCAAAACTCCTTTCGGTCACGGTATGGGCAATTAGTGATTTTTGAGGTTAACCTTTATTCCAGGAAAATGTGCTTTGATACGATTAAATATACAATTACTAGCGGTGCAGGCTCCAATATTAACAGCTACAATTAAAACCTGTTTAAGGAACTACCACCTCGTGTGAACTATCTTTCTCCAAATCATTATCTCGAAACGGCAACCATTCTACCACTCCAGTGGTCAGAATCTGTTTTGAGTCCAACGAATCAAGATGTTGGGTTTGTCGGCGAACATAGTCCACGATTTCAGCCAGTTTTATTGCATCTGTGTTTTTCTTGTCGTGAAACATATTCCTGTGGAGCAATTGAAATATTAATATCAAAGAACTGTATTGGTTTCACCTAATGCGAGAGCTTAAAGCCAAGCCAATATAGTTGTCAAGAAATCTCAATTCTGAACAGTAATCATGACAAATATAAATCACAAAGGGAGCCAATATAGTGGCTTGAAGTTAGCTACTAGCACGTTTTTGCTATCTATACTTGAGTTCTTTCCTAATACAATTCAGAACTGTATTACTTCTCCCTCATTTTCCGGTTTTAAACTTTTGCTAATATGTTCAGACTATCTTCGTGGCAGCCTGAGTGGGCCATTACTAGACAATAACCTCTTAATCAGAGCTGAAGGTTTAGTCAAATATCAACGGCGTCTCGGAAACAAGATAGCGCACTAAGCTTTAGACCCTGCCTATCATTCTTATTTTACTTTTATTCAAGCAAAGTTCTAAAATTTTGCAAACTTATAACACCGAATAAAATAAAATTCGCTAGGTAAATTCAAACTCATGCAGCCAACACTTGTCCGCTATGTCAAAGAAACTCATTTTTGCCTCAGGAACACAGGCAACCTAGTATACGCTGTATGCAGTGTCCTGTTACTTGATAAACAGTGATGTGATTATGTAATAAAATGTTTAAAAAAAGAGCAACCCATAATAAATATTTTCGTATTTTTTGCTGAGAAAGCATTAAAACTTGAAAACGTTGGCATAACTTTTTCAAGTTTCAACCATTTCCATTCTTGCCATCCGTACCAACAAAAGACAGGAAACAGAAAAAACATAATATAGTCTTAAATAACAAAGCTAGACCATTATTTTTGGAATTCAGTTCAGGGCAAGACATATTTAGTATTTTAGAATGAAGCTAAAATAGCGTGAAATAGCCCCTTAAAAAAACCTGAACGTTTTATAGAGTTTCTAAATAATATTCTTTTTTAATGTGAGCATTGAATTTCAAATGTGACATAGAACGCTCAACGAAAATCTAGCCACCTGTGGAACATTTTTCGATCACTTCGGACCATTGGTGCCAAGATCGTACCCGCTTTTGTTCAACTGCAGGAAAATTCATAAAAATTATTTATAAAATAATTTGGATAGTACGTGCGTTTTGATTGGTCTAAAAGTTTGCTTTTATAGCGCTATAAAGCACGAAATGACGTGAGCAATATGGCTGGCAGTAATAATGGCTCCAAGTTGTGAGAATTTATAGTTTCATAGAGAAATTAAAGCATGCATACGCACTTCGTATGTTAACAACAAAAATAATAACTTTATAAAAGAAATAAAACATGTTCTCCGTGCCTTATAACTGGTGAAAACCTCAGCAAAGTTTGTGAGAAATCAGTGATCTGCTCTCGAATTTTTCAAAACGTTCACCTCGTTTTTCACCAGGCTATGAAGGAACGGAGAATGTGTTTTCTTTCTTAAATGAAAGTTAGATGATCAAATGGAACTCCATTACGAAGCTTACCTCCACAATGCTGCGGCGAGTACTCTGTCATGGGACAACAAACCCTATGAAAGAAAAAAAACACAAACCTTAAAATATTTTACACTTTGATTTCTGCTTTTGGCGTTAACGTTTACTTAGAGACTGCTTTGAATAATAATAATAATAATAATAATGATAATAATAATAATAATAATAATAATAATAACAATAATGACTTTATTTAGGTGTCAAGTCTACTAGCTGGCCAAAGGCCTTCTAATTGGGGACACCATCTTTACCACTCTAAGATGGACGAAGATCTTTCAAATGACAGACACACACACATAAACAGAGATATGTCTCCGAAGACCTACGGTTTAATGGCCTTATCCGAGAAGACACGAAAATCTAACCATTTGCAGATGTTAGAGCAAAGGCAGCACCTTCTCCTCGATTATTTTAAAACCCCCGAATGTTGGTCTAACCATTTGTAGATGTTAGAGCAAAGGCAGCACCTTCTCCATTATTTTAATACCCTCAGTGTTGGTCCGGCTGGGAATCGAACCCGAGACCTCCCACACGACAGACTGGCACCTTACCAACTAGGCTAACCAGACAGCAGTTGAAGCAAGAACACTACCTTATGCATGTTAAACAAAAGATTCGTTTCTATGAAAACCACGAAAATTAATTCATTGTATCTTTCGTTATCCCTGGATCGAGGATTATGTTTTAAAACTGACTCAGACACATAATACAATATCAGTTTGATGCACTTCAAACAATATCTTTACACATAGCTCATCGACTCACACAAGATAAAAACGCAGTAACATTTAATAATCAAAAGATCGTGAATTTTCGATTAAATTTGTTCCACGGTTATTAGCAGTCACTTTTAAAATAGGCTTCGTTGTTATGCACACAAAAAATATTTTTGCAAGAGATACAGTATATCAACCTTAACAGGATTTTAACCCCTGAAACTGCAATATCATGCATCGCTCTAAACGATTAAGTATTGAAGCTAATGCAATTTGGAGCAGGGCTATTTTAATGCGACCATCAACGGTGGCCAAGAGTACAACAATTTTAGTTGTGATTGACTTTGTCTTGCGGTTATTGGCAATAAATGTAATGCTTTGTGGGGTGAGCCTTGAGTGATAAAAACCAAGTAATGATTGCTAAAAAAGCTAATTCCTTTACAAGCCTAGTGGCCCATGGAGCCGGCGCTTATATCCGGTTTCTATAGTGTTAAGCGGATGAGAGTTTTTCACACTCCCTGGACGGGACTCTAATCCATCGCAGGTTAGCTCCCAGCAGATGCTGGTACTCATTTACCTACCCCGGAAGGATGGAAAGCCGAGTTAGCTTTGGTGGAAAAGAAGGTCGCACAAATATTCGAATCTCGGCAGAGCCGGGGATCGAACCGGGGACCTTGTGGCTAGAAGGCAGAGATCTTACCAAGTGCGCCAACCACGCCCACCCAAGTAAAGATTGCACATGCGTGCTATTAGCTAATTTGAAGCCACTTACGTGGGCACTAAGGTGGGTATTACCCCTTATATCGGCACTAAGGCCAAAGAGGTAGTGGGTACCTCTACATTACCTCTTACATTGACCGGAAATAAAAGTGAGCCTGAATGTTTGCAGCCATGTACGGCTGTTTTTCGGCCTTTTTGGAACTCATAAGACAGGCATAGCTAAACATGAGGCTCAACAAGGCTGCTATAGCTGTCCATGGCTGATAACATTCAGGCTAACTTTTATTTCCGGCAGATGTAAGAGGTAATACCCGCTATCTACATGGCATTAGTGCCAATGTAAGTGGATTCAAGTTAGCTAACAGCACGCATGTGCTATTTCTACTTGATTATTACTGTAGTTTGTTTGCTATCACGCAAAATTAGATATGTCAGCTTCTTCTCAACCTACTCCATTTCTTTCCCCACCTATTTCAAAACTTCATAAACAGAATTTAGTAGTGGGAGTCCGGTCCTGTTTCTGTATATTGGTTCAACTTACGTAGCTGCAACACACCTCGCTACCATATTTTACAAGAAAATGGAACAGATATATATAAACAGGATCGGTCTCTCCTTTTTAAATTCAGGTTTTGACGTCACGGACCAGAAAATAATATGGTAGTTACCAGACTCCTATCGCTCGGTCAAGGTGAAACCAGAACGGATTAATCAAAACTATAAACGCAAATTACAGTACAACATTAAAAAATATCGTAATCGAATTGGGATTTTTTTTGCCATCTCTATTAGAAGGATAAAGGCAGTTTATACATACAAAAAACCAACAACTGATATATACACTTAAAGCGAATATTACCAGAATTTGCAAATTTGTACCTCGTCATAGGCAAAAATGAGTCCGTAGAAATTCTCCACAAGTTCTTGCATGCTATCTCTTCGTGTTGTTGTATCATGGACCTAAACAACGATGAAGTAAACATTCTAGCCAATTAGTTTTTAGAAGAACAACGTAAGATTTTAAAAACATTAAAAATGAAGGTTGCTCTATTAAAACAGTTTATGAAATCTGACTTGAAATTTTCATAAAAATTTACAGTAAACTGTATGGAAAAAACGGACTTTAATAAACTCTGAAAATTATTTTAAAAGGCTTTGAATTGCTAGAGATTCATAATCTGTTAAATCAAGTTTTCTTTTGATCAAATATCACCTTAGTAATAAATGACTCCACAAATTTTTTTTCGGCCACCAGACCAGATAAGTTTTAAATTACATTTACAGATTTCGAATGGTCAATGCCCTATTTCAGTTACCGTTTTCTCACTGTCTTATGCGCTTTTAATTTTGTTTTTCATTGTTGAAAAAATGTCGACAAAAAACTGTCCGAAGCAATAAATTTATAACTGCTCGATTTGTAAAATTTTTATATGACTTTATATTTCCGTCTCGTTTCTCTTCTTTACGCACTTTGTTGAAAATCTGATTTCAAATTATAAAAATTGTATACATATAATTTGTATAATATAAATTTACTCCAAGAAAGAATGGAACTTTTTCAGTCTTCCAAGAGCTGTAATTGAGGAAACGTAAAAAGAACATGAATTACGTGAACACCAATACACGATATAACATACACCAAGTACTGACTGTATTAAATTTCAAAATGGCGGCATGCACCTGAAGTTGCTGAGATTCAGCGAAATATATAGTGGAAGCTGCTTAAATTTATATTTTACACATTATGTATATATACAATTTTTACAATTTGAAATCAGATTTTCAACAAAGTGCGTAAAGAAGAGTAACGAGAATGGAAATATAGTGTCATATACAAATTTTACAAATCGAGATATCAACACTCGAAGATAAAATCCGTTTCTCCGCACAGCCATGTAATAGCCTCTATATATCAAATTGTTTAAGTCAAAGTTGCTTGTTTAACATTACTTATATATCATCGGTGTATAAATGGTGACATATCAACTTCTGGGTGAATGCGAAAACATGCAATGGGACAAAAATACAGTTCCTCTTTCACCATGTACGTTCAGATTTTTATTGTCGTATTTCTTAAATCGCTTGTCTTTAATAGACATGCACGTTTTATATTATATTTCTAATAAAAACAAGTTCTCTGGATAAATATTAGTGACCCGACAAGCTAAATCTATCTTCGAGACTTCTTTTGCGACTGTAAATCAAGTCTCAACGAGACGACTCACGGATACTGCACAGAAGTAGAACTACAATTCGAGCAAAACTAGCATCCTCGCTCAAGATTCCTGTCAAAGAGTGAGAGTGTTCTGCACGTTTTCCTTATGCTTTTTTCAGTTCTTTATATTTGATAATAGCAAACAAGGGATAAGTTCCGTACTGGGGCACACTGGGTCCGGTTGGGTTAGGGCTAGGATAAGCCATATAAAAAATAGGTAAGATTTTTATGCATAAACTGTCTGCATAATTAAGAATGCCCTTATACGGAAATTGTACCGCAAACAATTAAAAAAAAAATTCAATCCAAGAATCGAACTCAAGATTGCTTAAACACAAAACGAAAATCAAATAAGAAAAAGTTTTCTTAAACTGGTTAACAATGCGGATCGAAACACTAAAACAAACCAACCGTGCTGGGGTATTTTTCGCAATAGCTAGTTTTGCATTCACAAACATTTATGCAAATAAAAAAGTTTCGGCTATAGCTCACTGCTGCTTCTACGGAGTATCCGTGAGTCAAAAATTGGCAACTGGAGCTAAAGTCATCTATTACAAATCCCTCCCGAGTATAATTAATATAATAGTAGGAATCAACATGCGTTTGACACACGATCTTCAGCTTGTTAATAGCAGAGCGTTCTAGAAGCCACTGCACCAAAAGGAAACACACTTAAACGATTTGGACCGATATTGAATGGCCATCGCGGCTCTTGTTAAACATCAAGCTCAATTTATAGCTCATATCTACCAAGATCTTTCTGCCAGGTTACAGGAAAACTTGGAAAAAAAAAATCGTCTTGTTTCATGTTCGCCCTGCATACCGTACACTCTTTAAATGAAAGTCTAGAAACTTTTGAAAAGCCCCAACATCAACAGCCAAACTAACTTAAAACGACCCTTAGATTCACTGACTTCCCTTAACACACTTTAACCCATTTTAATTCCTACCGTGAATAAATATTATCAAGTTCCTGGTAAAAACACTGATGACAAGTTTCACGATTTCACACGTGAACACACCATACGTTTCTTTACACCAACCTCTCAAATAATTTTTTTTTCAGACGTGTCACCCTTAAATACAGTAATTACGATGCACTATCAGGCAAAAACTCGGAAAATGTTTGTCATTTCCAGCCGAGAAAACGCAAGATGAATGTAAGAAATTCTTAGATCAAGCCATTATAAATTATTCACCTAAAGTGAACATTTAGTAAATCATAATTTAATCATTCAAGGTAATCCCGTGACATCAATGTTGCAGTGCAACGCAAGGCGTTCTACCTGATGTTGGTTTAGTTATGTCCGCAATGGACGGTCGGATTCCACTGTTTTTCAGATCACAATCTATCTTTTTGATTGAAAACAAAAGCAAGTGGGATCGATAACATACACTGAGAACTGACTTCATTACACCTCATAAAACCATACAAAGTTAAACTTTAATTCAACCATGACCCAAACCTCCTCGAAACTACCCCAACATTAACTCTAACCCTTGTAACCCCTAAACCATACCTCAATTATTTAATTTAACCCGTCACTTGGGAGGAGCTGGTAAATCTCCACCACAGTTTCTAGGCTACTTTCAAACTTAAAAATCGGCTAAAATTGTGCAAACTTGTAAAACCTTGGGTTTTATCTCGGACATAAATATAACATGTTCTCAAATTCTTTCCAATTTCGATTCTCAAAGCAACTTTTGATAATTCTATAAAAAACTAAGGTAAGCGCTGCAGATAATATGCTGCTTCACTAAAACACCATTAAGAAACTAGCTTTGAGCTAAAAGGTTTAGTTATGGCCAGTAATGGATTAAATATTTCCCATCAATTTAAATTAAAATCAAATATGTGTGAAGAGTTAGTTAACTTTGCATAACAGCTTTTAGGCTTTGAATAAGTGGTTCCTAGTTATCATCACTCGACTTTCCCTTTCTGATGAAATTGGATGTCTGTCTGTATCCCTGCACATTCGGTCCAATCCTGCAGAACAAGCATCACGTGGCATGAAAAAGTAAAATAACCATCTACTTAGTATTGGAATAGAAGAAGTTGATACCATTTTTTTGGTGGCGTGCAATTTCATAACCGATACAATAAAAGCTAATTTTTTTGGGATGTATATCAGAAATATAGATAGGATAGCCATACAAGAACTAAGTAATTACCGCTGCTATTGGGTTTAAGGCCACTTTGGTAGCTAGCATAAACCCTTAAATTTACAAGCTGAAACAGTACATTGCTGCTAACATTGTTACCAACGTGGCCTTAGCGTCCATTTTACAGCCTGCAAGTGTATCAATGAAACAGAACTACCTACATAAATGAAAGAAAAAAAAACAACGCTTAGTGAAAACCCTACCCTAAATCACCAATAAAATACATTTTTTACCATTTTATATTAGCAAACACTGAAATTAACAGATGCAATTTAAAACAAGATCCACAACTCAACCTTTTGATGTAGTCATTTTCTGTTAAACTCCTTTGTATTTTATTGCACGCCAAATTTCAGAGCTGTTTCCAAACAGCCGCCATTGTTATTTTTGAGTTTCGTTGACACGGTCGCACATCAGTACATCAGTTATTCAATTAAGTAGTTACTATAAAATACCGGAGTATAAATGAGAACGAATTTAAGATTTCGCTGAAGAATCAAGTGCATGAGAACCATCATTCCATAAAAGGAAATTTACCTTTTCTAACTTTGAAACAAAGTTATTTGGCGTCAAACAAGCAGACTATATATAAAAGACAGTTTTACAAAATCTGTTGAAGTGTTTCAAAATAAGTTACTGTGTTCAGTCCTCATCGTAGTACCTTGAATTGATGAGAAGCTGAGCCAAGCGGATTGCCTCTGGAGTGCCAATGATACTGATATCACGTTCATCACAATCGTCTTCTTGATCAGCGATCTTGATCTGCGCCCCCGTTAACTGCCTAACAGGCCAGAAAAACAAACACTACCAAGTTTCACTTACCCACTCACATGAATTTTCCTACAGTGGTATTCTTAGCTGTCAAATAAACGCCCACTCGATTTTTTCCGACCCACCTCCATTTATTTAACTTTTGGGCTTCATAATCTCATTCTTTCGTGTGCGTGTGTACTGTTCTTTTACAAAATCCGATTTGGAGATACTGTACGTGAGTTTTCTCAGAACTGGAAGTGTTTTTGTCACAAAAAAAAGCCAACGACAGTTTAATCTAAACAGCTGCCAATCTGTGTGAAATGTTTTTTAAATTTTATTAGAACATGTTCTGTTGTTGTTGCTGCTGAATTATTTAAAGCTGTCTGTTCAAATCACCTTATCACCAAACTGTGCCCCATTTCTCGGAGTAAAGATGATTACACTCTTAAGCGCGAAAAATGGGGGGACGGGTCGAAATAAAGGGGGATAAAACAGAGGGGAGAGTCGGAGAATATTTGAAGACCTAAAAGGCCGGGTAGTCGGGGGTCGATAGGTTCACTGTACTCTTTACCATTACAGGTATAACTACTACAATTTCAACTCTGATATTACAATTATCGTCATTAACTCGCACTTCTTGTAGTTGGAAAAGCAAACCACACAACTCCAGAATACTTTGATCGTCGAAGGGGGAGCTGCTAGAACTGTTTAACACTAAAAATCAATCAGTCGATTTTTTTAGGAAACAAGCCTCAAAAATTAATTAAATACAAAATAGGATGTTTGAAGGGGGCAAAGAAGATTTGGAAAGGGTGACTTATTGCTGGTATATCAGTCCTCTTTGACAAGACCATTGGTTTTCTAGTTCCTCGTCAGTTAATATGCAGACGTCACATGGATCTTCAATTGCCTGAAGAAGACCGAAGGTTTCGGTCGTAACGTCGTGTCTTCTAACGATTTTACAATTTCCAGTAACAGATTTTAAAATTTTATTTGACTGTCTCTTTTACGAGTATTTAAAGATAAAATTATGGTTACATAGTTATTCGAAATTCTCAACACAAACTAGATACTACACCTTATCTCACTGATATTGGCACCATGACGTCCAATTATACTGCCAACATCCTATGATACAAAATAAGTGAAATATTAAATGTCTTGGTATGTATATAATACACTAAGAGCATAATAACAAGCTCTACTGATGCTTCAATTTATGAGCTTCTATAGAAAAGTCCTGGATCAGTTTTTGTTTTTGTAATGTTGGCAATACGTTGCGTTCAGTTATTGTAGTATTGTAATAGTGGTGATGATCCTGCTGCTGATGGTGGTGATGATGATGATGATGATGATGCTGCTGCTGCTTATGGTAATGATGATGATGATGCTGCTGCTGATGGTGATGATGATGATGGAATAGAATGGAATGGAATGGAATTATTTATACACGGTAGTTTTGTCAAACTTTACAAGTATATAAAACACATAAATCTGTTCTACTCAAAAACCGTGTTACAAGAATAACAATAATACTAATCTTAATAAAATAGTTTGAATTCAAATTTACATCAATAAAACTAGCATCGATATTACAAAAATTTACATTTATATATATTACAACAAATTTGTCTCATTACATATAATGTTTAATCGTTGTCGATGCAAAAGTTAATGATGATGGTGATGATGATGATGCTGCTGCTGATGGTGATGATGATGGTGCTGCTGCTGATGGTGATGATGATGATGCTGCTGCTGATGGTGATGATGATGGTGCTGCTGCTGATGGTGATGATGATGCTGCTGCTGATGGTGATGATGATGATGGTGATGATGATGATGGTGCTACTGATGATGGTGGTGATGGTGGTGGTGCTGCTGATGGTAATGGTAATGATGGTGCTGCTGCTGATGATAGCAATGATGATAATGATGATATTGATGGCGATGATGTTGATGGTGATGATGATGGTGATGATGATGATGGTGATGATGATGATGGTGATGATGATGGTGATGATGATGGTGATGATGATGATGGTGATGATGATAGTAATAACGATGGTGATAATGATGGTGGTGATGATGGTGATGATGATAATGATGATGATGATGGTGATGATGACGGTGATAATGATGGTGATGATGATGGTGCTGATGATGATGGTAATGATGGTGGTGATGATAAAGACGATAGTACTACTGCTGATGATGGTGCTGATGACCATAGTGATGATAATGATGGTTATGATGATGGTGCTGATGACGATGACTGTAACACTGATGTTGACAGCGATAATGATCTTTGAGCTGATGGCAGTACGACAACAACACAATGGTAGAAATGATGATAGTGTCTGTAGAACTATTACCAAACAAATATAGCTACTTACAGAATTCGGAACTTTCATAGTTTGTGTGATGGGTTCTCTCCTAATTCGCCTTTTTGGCCCTCTTCCTATAAATAGCAAACATGAATAAATAAAAATAAATAAATAATTTATTTATTTAACGTCAATTGCAAAGGAAGTGATTAAACATTCTTTCTAGCCGGGGCTAATGTTTAATCACTCGACCGCTCAGATCTTGCCCTGAAAGTGGAATTTGCAGAAGGTGGAAAACCCGAGTACCCAGAGAAAAACCCTCGGTGTCAGATTGAGATTGACAAATCTCAGCCCACGTGCGGAGCCCAGGACTTGATACCGGATCGTAGAGGTGGGAGGCACGACTGATGACCACATCGCTAACTTAACTCCCAAACAAAGGTTCTTTAAAAAGTAAAACACATTATAAAAACACATCTATAGAAACAAATTTACCATTTTATTTTACATTTATGTAATAATGTTTTTTATTATTTTAGATTTTAAACATTTCAATTTTAAATAGTTTTACAGTTAGAAATACTGGAGTGTAATTAATGCAGTTTCAATTTGTAAATTGTTAGCATAATCGTATTATAAATTATCTGATTAGTGCCGACAATGTAATTTTTGAATACAAAGCTGGATAACAGCCTAATTGCTAGATAGGCTACCCTGCTTTTAAATAAAGGTTATCTATCTATCTATTGCACAAGTAAAACGACCCAGGTGAGATATGGAAACTTGTTGAATTCAAAATGACACACATATTTTTTCTCGAGTTTGCTAGTTTCTCTAACTTCACTGATGAATTAAACACAAGATACTGAGAGAACATTATGGCAAGCCACTCCTTTCTTTTCGTTCTCAACTAAAACGTTCATTTTTATTTTACTGTACAATATACAGACATGTGTAGACCTCGCTGTATTACAGCTCATCAGTGCAGCTATAGATCTCTAATCCAAAGAAGTGAGCTTGAAAATAAACATAGTGCCAGAGTGCTCTAACCCTTGTGGGAGTGAGCTTTTAAAAATACTAAATAATAACTACGTCATTTCCAAGAAAGCACACTAAGTACAACTCACCAGCACTGTTCGGGTAGAAGTAGCTGTTTGGCCTGGGTCGCACACCACCATTAATCTAAAGAATAAGAAAGCAGTAGACAAAATCTATTAAATTCAAGTAAACATTTAGAGAAAAGGGTTACCCACTTGTATCTTTGCACAATTGTTTGTAAACAAGATCGATTTGTTTCGTTTTTCAAATACTATCTAGATGTCAAACTGCATTCAAACGTTTAAATTTGGAATCAACATCTTACAACATGTACACATGTAAGAGTTTTGAATATCACCTAAACTATCACATAATTTAACAGTTAAAGTTCAAATACCTCGGTCAAAGGAATGGCCAACTGTCCATGTACAGCAAAAGGCTACAAACAACAATTAAAACAACATTGATTTAAACTTCAGTCGACAATGTTCAATATGTGATTGCTTAAATGTCTCGAAAATATTGTAACTCTTTGTTAAAAAACTAAATCAAATAAAGACTGATTTTGTATAATTAGTGTTATTAACAATAATTAGAATAATTAGCAACTACAGTTGATGACATGATAATGGTAGAATTAAATTTTCCCGGTTGCTTAAACTAAATATAGTTCTTTTGTGTCAATATGCAATGATGTTGGAAAAGAGCTGCTACAGCTACAGTGGATAGTTTACCAATGAGAAGGTGGAAGAAGATACTCTCAAAGTGACTTCTTCGAATCTAAATATCACCAAAGTAATCAATGATTAACCTTTGACAAGTTTGAAGAGCGCACAAGTAAAACTATTGCTGATTTCGAAGACGGATCTAGAAATCCTACATTTGGCATGGTGTTTGGTGAAAGACCTTCGAGAAAAAGGAAGAATGTAGTTTTCATTCAGGGAGATGATAAAATGTCAATATAGAAAAATCATTTTCAGACGCTACTAAATGGTGACCATCCTAGTGATCCTCACATCCATATAAACACCGTGTTTGACATCCACTCTGTAATAAGCACAAAGATGTTTTCTCAGAGTGAAGTGGACCAAGCCTTAAGTGCTGTGAAACCAAGAAAAGCACCGAGTCATGACAACTTAACCTTGGGCCTGTGAAAACTCCCAGAAGTAAAAAAGGTGTTAAGATCCTTCTACATCCAGACAT
The DNA here is from genome assembly GCA_024336925.2 of Zoanthus solanderi. Lineage (NCBI taxonomy): Eukaryota > Metazoa > Cnidaria > Anthozoa > Zoantharia > Zoanthidae > Zoanthus > Zoanthus solanderi. The sequence goes on from JANCMA020590042.1 coordinate 24,140, forward strand.
TTGAAGGTGTGCGACCAGATGAGTGGGGAGTTTCAGGGATTGTGTAGTCACAAAGAAAGGCAACGTGACCATATGCGTCAACTACAGGGAAATTAACCTCACCCAAGTTCCTGCTAAGATCTATAACCGGATGATTCTTAACAGAATTAGATGAATCATCGACAACTGTCATTGCTCTGGTCAAAATTGAAGAAGTTGAAAAGCACAAAAAGGGGGCAAATCTTCTTGGCTTGTATGGTATTCCTCCAGCTATTGTTGAACCGTTGAGAGTCGTACAAATAAACACCTCTACTACTGTCATGACCCCTGAAGGAAACACAGGTCCCTTCCCAATCAACACCAGAGTCCTTCAAGGAGACCCCTTAGCACCAATCTTATTTATCATCTGCTTAGACTTTGCACTCAGAAATGCAATATTAAATACTCTGATGGTCTGACCCTAAAATACCGTAAAAGCAGAAGACAACCTGAAGCCCTCCTGGAGCTAGCATATATGCTGATGACATTGCTCTCATGGAAAGAATGACACACTACAGAAAGCTGAAGAATTACTGCACAGGATGGAGAAAGTAACCCAACCAATCGGCCTCTTACTAAATTCCAAGTTTCATGCACCATAACCCTACATCTGAGAAAACACTGCATACATTTGACGTTTCAGTAATAAAATAGTTGATCAATTTCTGTATCTTGGAAACTCCACTAACACAACCCATGATGCAGACTCAACAAATGATGCAGCCTGGGAAGCAATTTACTCTCACTCTCAAAAATATGGTCATTATCAATCAGAAGATCAGCTAACATGGGAGTTTTCAAGGCATCAGTAGAATCCATTCTACTCTATGGCTCAGAATCATGGCCATTGACCAAGTCTCTTTAAAAAGAACTGAAGGCACATACACAAGGATGTTGCATTGGGTTCAAAATATATTGTGGAGGAAACACTCAGACTCTAACAAGTCACTCTATGGATGTCACCCACGAATATCTACTATCATTAGAATGCTAAGTATAGCACTTGCCGGTCATGCAATAAGACTTGATAAAGCGTCAAGTAGAATTTTATTGTGGAAACCTGATGATATTAGAAGGCCTGGCACAACACTGAGGATGGTCCTAGAACAGAACACAGGTCTGGAAGAGCTTTTGATGGCGATGTTGGACAGTGGGAGCTGGAGGAAGAATTTCATTCACGTCACCGATTCTCGGATGTGGTTAACCAACTAATTAGAATATAATAGTTTGATAATCATTGCAAATATTTTCGTAAAAAAATACACTATATTAATGCACTAAAAAAAACATATACTTGTCAGATGACAAGATCCAATCACATTATGGCTGCATGATGCACAGGGAAACCACATACCTGGCCCTGATGACACATACCTGGCCCTGATGATAGATCACATGAGTTCCTGCCAATCTTGGATTGAATGGTAGAGTTGTTCCTTTAGGGGGAAACTAAACAGCACAAACTTTGTTGATAATTTTTTATACAAAATCTTATGTTATCTACTATTAGCTAAGTAATTTTGATAACAAAAGTATGTAATACATAAATTATATACGCTTGTAATAAGATAAAGCTAAGCTAAATCCTTTACTGGCCAAGTGGCCCATGGAGCAGGCGCTTATCTCCGGTTTCTGTAGTATTAAGCAGGTGAGAGTCTTTGACTTCATATGGATGGAACACTAATCCATCACAGGTTAGCTTCCAGCAAATGCTGGTACACAGTGTACCTACCCCAGAAGGATGGAAAGCTGAGTTATAATTAGCTTAGGTGGAAAAGAAGGTTGTACAAATATTCATATTTAACTGTGCCAACCATGCCCGCCCAAGATAAGCTATGCAAGAACCAAGCACTACAATACTAAACTGCACAAAAGAAGTACAATATAAAAAGGTTCAAAATGGAAATCAATCGAACTTTATATTTGAAGGATAGGAAAAAAGGACTCACATCTGTCAGAACAACACACAGTTGTTCAACACACTTAGTGAGACTGTCCGCATTTCCTAAAAAAAAGTTAAAAATCCACCTTAAAGTTACACAGTCACTCATATACAATATATAGATATATATATATATATATTTACTATTAACTTTTGATTTTAAAATGAAATTTAATAAAAACCCTAAGAGATCAAGTCATTTCTACACATTCTACATCAACCTAGGGTGCTAAGCTTAATAATTATAGTTAAAACAGTTTTAAAAATAGTTAAGTTTTACACAGTAGCGAAAAGAATTTTAAAACTGACGTTTCGGACTGTAGTCCTTCATCAGAGGGAAAATATAATTGATGTTAATAAGATACTGGTGTGGACATCTGATAAAAAGCCATTGGGATTATTTTGAACTCAGATAATTTTATAAATCCTTGTTTATATATTACAATAATTTTTGCTTAACCATGAAACTATAGAACTATTGACTTTCGGTGATATTGAACTTATTAGTATTCACAACTACAGTATCATAGTCCAGCTGTTATCAACCAAAAAAAACCCTGAATTGTTCATATTACTGAAAAAAGCATGAATGAAATTTTCGCAGATCACTATTGGCCCCATGGATAACATATCCTGATATGGTGCTAAGCACAATTCAGCCATAACAAGTCATCCTTTTTAAAATAGCATTTTTAAATGGGAGAAAAGTTATAGGGTACAGCAGAGTTTGAACTGCCTCACCTGACAAAGTTACTATTCTTTCCGTTGATCCAGGAAGCATTTCACCTGCAATCTAAACATATTTCCATTTGGAATGCATGTCAAACCTTTACAAGGAAGAAGTTAAAAAGCTCTAGATATTGATTAAATGAGTTGTTGACTTTAAAAGTCAGCTGAAAACAACTTTCCATCATAATGGAGCTACTGAAGATAAGGTAAAGTGTTGAATACTGTAGAGTTATATGAGTTTGATCCTGGCTGATTTTATTAGATCTGACTGCTAATGAATATCCAATTCTAATCACAAAAATTGGTGTGCCTTCCGTTAATCACCTTGTTTATTTTTTTCAAAAAAATTTCCTACCTCCTTCTCTTATAAGGACCCCCCTTAGCTTCCTTCTTATAATTTTTCCTGGTGATTGACACTATTTTCTTGTTTGGAGTGTGTAAACAGTACTTTATTAAATTTTTCTGAAAATCTTTAATAACTTAGAACATTCAAATGCTTGTTTTGAATTTTCGAATGTTATTTTATAAAATCAAACATTATTGCATAAATTTAGATTGAGAATACAGTAGCATTTTTAAAAATGGCGAAAAAAAGTTTGAAATTCTTCTGGTGGACTTTGTCTGAAGAGTCAAAGACCCTGGCCACTGCCTGTGGGCAGGTGGAGAGTCAACTATATCTTTTAGAAACTGGTAGGCATTATTTTAAAATTACTTCTAAAATTACATTACTTAATTACTATATATTGCAAAGATAATGTATTAATTAGTTTGTTCTGAAATGTTGTAAGTTTCTTATTTACATTCCTATTTATCGTTTTTTGCACTATATATGCCATTTGGTTATATAGACAAAAATGTCCCCCCACGTTAACTCCAACCCCTCTCCACTTATTCCATTTGGGTGAATTTTCCCACCCCCCCTCTCTATTTGAGACTGAAGAGTACAGACTAGGGCATACATATACATTTATATTGTCCCCAGAGATCTTTTAAAGAATGCTTAAACCATGGAACGTGCAAAACCTATAGCAGAGTCAGTAGAACAAAGTTACAGCTTGTATGTATTTTAAATGGCCTTACAACTTTCCAACTATTCAGACTGGGTATGTCCATTTCCACAATTTTTCTTCTTCTTTGAAGTTTAAACAACAAGAAAGGGTACTTAATTATGGTGTTCTTTGTAAAAATACATGTTAAAATTGTATCTTTTATTTGATACATTATTACCTGAAACAAAGACAGCAAGAATAGGAAAAAATCACAGCTAATTGCTTTTAATTAGCAATCAGTATTCAAATGAAATTTAAATGAAATATAATATCAGGCCTGTCAGTGAAAAAATCAGTAGGCGTGCGATCATTCGCTCGCCTTGGCTGACCGAGGCGTGCGATGACTTAAGTGACTAAAAATGCAACAACGCAGCTGCTTGTAGATTTCGTCTGCTTTTTAATTGCATAGGATACAAACCGTCTAGACTGCTTTCAGCAAAAATAATTATTTTTGATACATTTAAATGGGTTTTTCTTAACATGATAGAGCTTATTTTTTACGACGACCTCAACTTTTGAGGGTAGACTAAAAAAGTATTTTGGTTGTACAACAAGCAAAGGAACAATCAAAAGGGGAAAAAAAAGGAAGGACCCGCAGCTACACATGTTTTTCTGCAAATTCTAAAAGAAAAGAAGCATGATGACTTGTTTTCAATAAGTAAGAAGTCACTGCTTAGAAATACCAAGAGCGATAAATTGTATATTTTAGGACTGTGATGCATCGCACGTCTGGCTTTCGTTAGGCGTGTGAATAGACATGCGTGTGCGACCGCACGCCTTTTATTGACAGGCTCGTAATATTATTTTTTACAGGAGTTACAGCAGTGTATTAAGTCTTTAGTTAGATAATACTATTCCTGACCAGTTCTCATAAACTGAGGCTTGCAGCATTATGTATACACAAGTAATATAAAAAACCCTTTGAATGATATTAGATTTTAAGAATAATTCAATTTTTTTCCTTTACCTGAACAGATGCATTTGAAGCCTCTCTTATCTCTTTCACCTTTGCACCTCCCTTACCAATGATGGCACCACACTGGGTTGATGGAATCACAAGTCGCACTGACACCTGACCATGGTCAAAAGTTTTTGGCTTGCTAACCATCTCCTGTAAGAAATAAATTATCTATTTATCTACTAACACAAGTTTAAAATTATAATATAAATCTGATCTGATATAAAACGTTTTTTACAAATTTTTGACCAAGTCTGTGGCTGAATCATCAGGTAATATAAATAAAATGTTCAAGATTAAAAATATACTAAAATAGGCCACAAGGGCCCTGTGGAGTAGGAAGTAGATTTACAAAGGAACTATTAAAAACTAGAGTATAAAGGGAACTTTTACAAAAGAACTAGAATACAAAGGAACTAACAAGAGTACAAAGGATCTACTGCATAAGAACTAGAGTATAAAAGAATTATAAATTATATAAATTATATAAATTACGTTCACACTAAAAATGTTTAATTGTGAAATCATCATCATCATCATCAGTTATTTTATATTAAAGTGCAGTGTCGGCATTGTCCACTTGAGTAAACTGCCATCAAGAACTCTTGCTTACTGCACTCTTCATGGCTAATCGAACGCCTGAACTCCATGCCTTTCTATCCTAATGTATTGCATGTATTAATTTCAAAGCAAGTGCAACAGTTTTTATTTACAACAAAACAACTTTAAAGCACTGATTAAACCAAATTTACTAACTAGATAGATTCTTAGAATGCAACTTAGATATGACTAAATACTAGCAATTATGAACTAATAAATTTTCAAAATATGTAATAGCATTCAGCTTCAGCCCAAAATGCAAAAGCAAAATTTTGTTACAAAACAGAATGTATCTATGAAAGGAAACATGACAAATATTTAATACACATGTCCACAAAAAACTTGCAGACTAATAAAGTTTAACTTTTTTATAGGGCCACTTTAAACAATGATACAACTTATGGATTAACATTTCACATATCTGAGTTAATCTATTTATTTATCCTAACAGCTAGGAACCAATTATATGCCAGAATACAAAAATTATCTCCCACTTTTTGCTGCTTTTCAGATTAGAACTTTATTATTAATTGCAGTACTTAGAGCACTAAAATGCACTAACTTATAATAATACCAGACCTGAGTAATCAATGAAATTGATCATTGGAAAATCAATCAAGAATCAATCAATGATAATCCATTAATTAATGTTGATTAGCATTGATTGGCATCAGCAATCAATGGTCAATTGATAATCACACTTAAGTGATCACAACCTTCATTGATTGCCATCGATTGGCACTACATAGGAATTGCATGTGCATATATATTCAGATTTTATATTATTTTTAAACCTCACTAACAAAGTTTGAGAATTATTCATCGATTTAACTCTGTGAAAAACTGCACAAATATAATGAAGCCAATTAACATATATATCTCGTTGTCAGTATAACAAATTAAACTTGACTGATTGAGCTTCAAGTTGACATTGCAAGGATTCAGTGGATCTGAGATGCAGTGGTTAATTGATCGATTCCCATTACAGTGTGACTGGGAAAACCGTGAACAGCTAAAATATGTCGGGAATGTTATTTCTGACCAATCACACGCCACAAAACTACTGGCCAAACCGCAGAGTGTTTTCTGTTATTCGACTGCTTGGGATTTTCAAATTTTAGCGCCGTTAAGCCTTGGTCAAACGGTCCATGATAGTCGATGATAGTCCATGATAGTTGAAGCGCGTGCTTCCGTTTGACCACCGACTATCATGCACTATCATCGACTATCAACAACTATCATTCATTTTGAGCTTGTTCAAATTCTTCATGATAGTCGATG
>JANCMA020590043.1:0-19698 GCA_024336925.2 Zoanthus solanderi
AAAACCTATTTACAATTAGTAAAAGGATCAACTGACCAAGTAATTAATCAGTCAATCAATTAATAACCAAACGAATCCCCTTAGCAGCGGGTTGGGACATATATAGGGTGCAATAAGTTTCTTGATCTATAGTGGAACATCACTATTGCAGTTTCATAGGCGTTGAGAAGGATCTTAAACTCAAATCTTTGTTGTACATTTAGTGGGAACCAGTGGAGCTGGTGCAAAGGCGTAACTTGCTGTGATTTACTTGTCAATGATATGATTATGATCGTAGCTGCAGTGTTGAGAACATGCTCTTTATTGTACATATATAGTGGGAGCCAGTGGAAATGGTGTAGAGGCGTAACTTGGTGTGATTATTGACTTGTCAATGATATGATGATCATAATCCTAGCGGCAGTTTTGAGAACATGCTCTTTTGTTTGCATGTAGTCGGAACCAGTGTAGCTGGTGAAGAGGCTTAACTTGCCCTGATTTACTTGTCAATGATATGATCATGATCCTAACGGGTTGAGAACATGCTGTAGAGGTTGTAGTTTTTTCAGTTTTTGTGCACCGTAGAGTATAGTCCTTTGCAGGCATCCAATCTATACGTAACCAACGGGCATGTACCAGTATTTAGTGGTGTCAATGCTGGGAAATTTTTCAAAGCGGTCAACTTTTCTAATTGACAACATAGCAGTTTTACATATGAGATATTTTTTTTTTTTTTTGGTTCATAATGTAGTCAAGTATTAGTCCGAATTTTCTAGCATTTTTATAGAGCGGTGCTTGTGTCCTGGCTACATCTGAACCGTGTAAAAGCTAAGGGTACTATCTTGTCTTCCGATCTCCCTATTGGCTTGAGGCCATAATAGAGTAGAGGTTTTATGCTCTATGTTATTTTCACCGAAGTAATTTTTAAATTCTTAGGAAGCAAATTCTGGGCCATTATCTGTTTTTAGTGATAACGGGAACCCGTGCGTTGCAAAAATGCCTTCTAACAACTAAATGATCTTTCTAGACGCAACTGACTTAGTGACAGCTACTTCCATATATCTACTAAAATAATCTACAACTACTAAGAAATAGTCCCCTGATGGTAAAGGACCCATCAAGTCTATAGCTAGGTGTTGCCACGGCTGCTTTAGCAATTCACTTCTCCTGAGTGGCTCAGGTGCATCTGGTTTGCTCACAAGCTGACATCCATGGAAAGACTTACACCTGCGCTCAGTGTTAGAATCTATGCCAGCCACCAAACTTTTGTCCTGAGGCGTTGCTTTGACTTTACAATTCCCTGATGTCCCTTGTGTGCCAGATCCATATCACGCCTCTTGAATTTCGATTCTGGGGTACAACATGTTATATTTATTTTACCTAGTAAACACAGTTCATTCCGCACACACTTGTAAGCAGCTGGACAATGTACACTACGTGTATTCAATTTCTATGTTGAATACACGTAGTGTACATAACTCAGGGTCTGTTCCAGATTCATGTTTCATTTCAGTAACAGGAATGGGTTTTGGTGTAGCATTGTCTGTAACATAGCGCACACATTCTTCATTCTTCTACAACATTATGATCATCAACTAAACCTCTCTGGTTTGGTTTGTCTGCAAGACACGACAATGTGTCCGTAATCATTTGTTTGCCTGGAATATGTCTGACTGTAAAACAATAGGGTTGGAGTCTTCATACTTATCGATTGATTCTTGTAGAAGGTCTCGACTTGATTGAGTACAGCACTTAAAGTGGTGTGTGATCTATCAACAACTCAAACATAATTCCACACAAGTAAACAAGGAAATGTCTGCAAGCAGATACTAAGGCCAAAACTTCATTTTCAGTTTGCGCGTACCTGCGTACAACACTAGTTTAACTCTTGCTAGCATAGGCAACAACCCGAGATCTGCCCCCCTGTCCCTGAACTAAAACAGCTCCGCAGACCCACAGGGCTTGAATCAAAATATGCCAAAGTCTCTGCATTTGACAAATTCCTTTTTAACCAACTGATAGCTCTCTGCTGTTCTTTTTACAAAAAAAATGTTACTTTATTTTCAGTAAGTTTCCTTAGTGGCTCGGCAGTAGTAGCTAGTTCAGGTACAAAACGTGCACAAAAGCTTACAAGGCCAAGAGAACTACGTATCTCTGAAGCGTTCTCAGGCTATCTGGCCTTAGCTACTGCCTCCAGTTTTTCTTCTGTAAGACCAATTCTTTTGCCAGAGATAAAAAGTCCCAGGAATGTGATAACCCCATTTAAGATCTAGTTTACTGAAAACAGTGCTTTGATTAAGTCCTTGAAGAACCTCATCAACTGTAGGTATAGGGTGTCTCTCACGTACACAGCCTCATTGGCACGCTGCATGTCAACACACAATCGACTATCCCCAGAAGGCTTGGGAACAACACAGACTGGGCTCATAGATAGATAGTTTATTATAAAAGCATTGCAACCCACAGGTTGAATTAGGCTAATATTTACAATATAAGTTGAATAATTATAAGTTGACTAATACATTATCAATTACATAATATAAACCTATATTACATATAAAAGAGAAAAATCTAAAATTAAAAAGGGGAAAAAACATGAATAAAATTAGGCCTTAAGGGCATTATGAATAATAAAACTATTACCAAATCTGTTTGTCTTAAAAACAGGCCTAAAACTGCACTTTTTCCTGAGATTACTGTTTCACTCGTTAAGCGGTGGCAACACCTTATACAAGCTATGACCGGGCGACCCTATAATAGAACAAAAAATTTTATTTTTTAGTTCATTTCTTCGTTCTGAAAGTTAATGAGGGCATCCTCGTAAGCTTAGAAGGGAAAGATAATGCCCATTGTACGCTTTTGGACTGCCTCAAGGTAGCGAGAAAGATAAAAGGTAAACTGTTTTGGAAGACCGGGCAAGCATACTCAGTTATGAGACGTAAACATGTACGAAACAATTGAACCATCTGTACACATCTATCACATCTGCCTCCACGTATCAACTCTGCAGCTTTTCCTCAACCTTTTTTCATACTGAATGGAACTCTCCGTGCACTCTGTGCAACATCTGGGTTTGACTTGGTAAACCTTTTAGCTTTCCCAATCCGTTAAAACATTCTGGGAATTTGTCTAACAGAGATTCGTTAACTGTAGTACATTCATTTGTACTGAATTTTAAACTCTCAGTTCAACAGATGTTTTCCGTCCCAGCAAGCATTTGCCTTTTCTATTAATGACAACAAATTCTGCCATTCACTTTGACAGTAGCGCAAACTTTCTCAGTGTGTTCAGTGGTGTTGGATATCTTTAGGAATAAATCTTTTGAGCTATTTTTGTTGAACTGCATTTAAAGTTTTGCTTCTTTAGCTACTCCCATAGTTCTTTGTCTCTTATGTTACCTGAGTAACCAGAGTCGATTAGAACATTGGTTACTTGAACATCTCCAACAGAAATATCCATAGTTCCATCATCAACACTATTAACAGTTTCTTCTGTGACAGAAAAAGCATTTTCATCTTCATCGTCCAAAAAATTGACTTTGCCCAATTTTTCTTTCCGCTTTGACTTCTCTTTCTTTGGTTTTCCGGAGCAACCTTCCTTTTTCTACACATAGCCTAGAAATGATCCTGATTGTGTTTCCAAAATCACAGCTTTCTGCTTGTCGTGTTAGCCTTACAATAAATTGATTAACAGTTTCAGAGTTTTGTTGAGCCATCATTCGAAACTAGTATTAGTGACACTCGAAAGGTATATTAACACGTGGTGTAAAACGCGAGTCTAACTTTTGCACCACCTTTTCGTACTCATTCTGTTGTGTTTGTCCTCCAAGAACTTCGAAAGGGAGAAAAATCGGAGTGCAAAGTATAAACTAGAATGAACGCTCAATGTAGTGGAACAGCTTAGCCATCGCTTCTGTATGTGGGGAGCACAGGTTAAGTACATAACATCAATTAGAAAAATGGCAAACAAAACTGCAACATGAACTATGTAACAGCGAGTTGATTATATGTCCAGTCTTTTGGGTGGAATGCTCTTGGTTGTACTTTGGGATCTCCTTGGTGAACTTAGCGGTATTGGAGTTGAGGATTGCCACATGGTTCTTTATGGTCTTGATCAAGTTGGGTGTTAGGTTTATCGTCGTGGCAAGGAAGCATGTACTCCTTTTCTGTCATGGGTTTGAAAGGCATTGGGTCCCCTTGTCCCGTGTAAGAGTTTAAAACTTAGTCTCTTTTGGTGATCGGTGCGATGACCAATTGGTCCTGAAATGAACGCGAATAACCAGTGTTCGTCCTCGCATTGTATTCGTTTGTGCTTGGGAAAGGTGTCTCGCTGCATCAACTGGTCCACGACGACGAACTACTTGTTCTGGATATTGATCTGGGATTATTTCGTACATCGCATTGCCCATCTGTGACTTTATATATCTTGTCTCCCCCTTTTTGCCTGATGAGCTGGCGTCCCTGTACCACACTTCTCTTCCTGTTGTAAATGTGCGTGAGGAATGCAAAATTCTTGATGTCTGGTCATTTGGATTTAGGATGCAAGGAGACAATAGGTCAAGACGAGTTTGAAGTCTCCTTCCAAACATAAGTCACGCAGGAGACTGCTTCATAGTGGCATTTGTAGTATTCCGGTATTGGAGCAGAAAATTTGCGATCTTTTGAGATGGTGATCCTTGGCCTTTCTTGAATGCCAGTTTGAAGGTTTGGACCAGTCGTTCTGTTTGTCCTTTACTATTGGGATGGTAAGGTACAGTCGTCGTGTGCTTGATGTCATTGTCGCTGACCATGTGCACTGGGATGCCGAAAAGTATAAATAGTCCACGAAATACTTCGATTGTGGCAGTGGATGTTATGTTTTGCATTGGTACTATCTCTGGCCACCTGATATACTTGGTAGTAGTTTATCAGGCCAAGAAAAGCCCGCAGCTGTGTTGTGTCTTCTGGGAGAGGAGCCAACTTAATTGTTTCATCTTTATCGTTTAACGGACGGATGTCGTCTTGATCTATGATATGCCCTAAATATCTAAATGACGGTTGCATGAATTCACATTTGTCACGCTGCACTGTCAGCCCATTTGACTGAAGGCGCTGCAAGACTTCAGCAAGATTTTTCAAGTGTTCCTCTCTGCTTTTGCCTGTCTTTAGAATGTCATCTTGATACCATAAAACATGTGAGAGGTCCTTGAAGATGCGATCCATTTGTCTCTGGAATATTGCGGCTCATGAAGCAATTCCAAACGGAAGACGATTGCAAGTGTACAATCCCCTATAAGTTATTAGCGTTGCATAGTGTTTTGAGGTATCAAAAAAAATCATGTAGCGATATTTGGGAGTACTCCTTTGTCAGATCTAGCTTTCAAAACAAAGTTCCGCCATTCGTCTTTTCTTGGAGGTCATCAATGTTTGGTAAGGGATGGGTATCGACTATCAGTTCAGGGTAAAGTCACCACAGAGGCAAACCTTTCCTGACTTCTTTATCACTGCTACTATTGGTGTTGCTCATTTACTGTTGGGAACAGGTGAGACGATTCCTTCCTTTCCTAACTTGTCTAATTCAGCTTCAACCTGATGGCGAATGGAACTGTGCGGTGTTTTTGGTGAATGGGAGTTGCCCTGTCTCGTACTTGCAATTGAGGGGAATACCCCTTGAGACACACTTTTCAGTTAGATTGGTTAGCTCTCTATTCTTGACATTGGTTTGTATCAGTTTGATGCTTGGCCAGTCGAGCTTGAACAGCTGTAACCAAGAATGCCGGAACATTGCAACTCTCGGTCCGTCTACGTGGACTCTCCATTATGACACAAATTTGCGGTAACTGTTCCCACAGGGATGATGGTTTCGTCGCCATACGTGCGCAGTTTGACCTTTGTGGGTTGTAACTTCCGGTGTTTGCATGAGCTTTCGAATGTACTGACAGATATGGATGAGCCTGTGTCTAACTCCATGTCAATGGGATTCCCTCAACATTAACTTTTATCAAGATTGAAGGGTTAGTGCTATTTTCACATTTAAAGATGTGCAGACGGGGAATGTCTATGTTCTCTCCTTCCTCCTCCAGAGCTTCTTTGTTGAGACAATATGTGGTTTTGGCCTTTGGTGTAGGAGAACTTCCCGGATGGGGTTTGGACATGCCTACGCTCCAAATGTGCCCATGTTTGTTACATGAGGGGCTGATAACGTTGTAAAAATTGCAGGCCTTATGCGCATGTCCAATTTTCCCACAGCTAAGACACTTTTTGGATTTGTTGTCGAGTTTGAAAACCGGCGTTTGCTGGCCTGAAATGAGGCGGTCTGAGTTTTGGTGAATCTCGCTTGCGTCTTTTATGGCTTGTTCCATAGTCTTTGCCATGTTAAATGGTCTTGTCTATGGTCAAGTCGTTTTCACCTAATAATTTCTTTCGTATTGATTTACTTGCAAACTGACAGACAAAATGGTCCCGAAGATCTTGGGAAAGTAATTATCCAAAGTTACAATGTTCAGTTAATTTTTCTAGTGCTGCTAAGAATGAATTAACTCTTTCACTTGGGGCTTGGCATCTCTTGTAAAATCAAAATCTTTTAGCTATTTCAAGGGAAGTTTGAGAAATGTGTCTCTCCAGTATTTCTACAATTTGATCGTACGAAATATCTTTAGATTTTTGGGGACTGATGTAAGCCCTCTAAGTAAATTGTATATCTTTGGACCGTTCAGACTTAGCAAGGCCGTCTTCCGTTTTTTCTTTCTTGACATCATTCAAAATAAAAAAAATTGCTCTAACCGGTTACATATAATCATATAGCCAATAGTTCTGGCGGTCGCCATGTTCAATGAGTCTGAAGCGGATAAAAAATGAATTAAAAAATACTGCAGAATGTTTTTTTTTAATATTTGACAATGGTTGTCTACTTTATCTGACGTATCTCTTACCATCGTCGCCAGTTGTTGTGTTTGTCCTCCAAGAACGTAGAAAGGCAGAAAGATCGGAGTTCAAAGTGTAAACTAGAATGAACGTTCAATGTGGCGGGGGCAGCTGAGCCACCGCGCCTGTACTTGGGGAGCACAGGTGCCCCAGCGGGATGCAACACATTCAGTTCTTCCTCAACTTGTCCTTCTGGAAATGTTAAAAATATTTCCTGTACTCCAGGACCTGCTAAATGGAGAACAAGGGCCCTCTTTTGCTCCGCATCTTTGACCCCCTTCCCATCCAAATAGAATTCAAAACTAGTTTTCCACTTTTTCCATTGATGACCGATGCTTGTCGGATCTCCGCTACAGTCGAACTAAGCTATCCCTCAAATTTCAAGTTGTACAGCTATCTAATCGCTGGCATGTATTTAAAACAGTGTCAAAATTCTCCTCTTCTCCTCATAGGATCTATAGCCACAGATGACACCGGATTGAACTAGATACTTATCATATGAATAAAACATCAAACACACACAACAACCATCTTGGAATCATAACCTCCTTTATTACCCAAAATTCATAGCAATTACAGTATTTAACTATAGACACTACAGACCGCACAAAATCCCTCCAAAAATCTTTCACTCACCTTTCGAAACATATTTTCTCCATAAACAGAAAGTAGAATACTTTCTTTAGCCACCGTAGCTGTGATGGTCCATCGCTATTCAAAATGAACTAATCGAAAACCAACCGAACTTAAAAGAGATCTTCCTACAAAAACCAATCATATCGTACAAACGAGAACACTCCCTCCAAGACATGCTTGTTAAAGCAAAACTTTAACACTACGTAAAGAAAAACAAAGTATGGGAGTAAACCGCAATTATATAAATGATGTAAGTGAAACCGTGTACGCATGTCACCCCAGTATACCAATATTTCTGTGAAACAAACATTTGAAATACGTTTTTTTACATTTTTCAGCCCATACGAACCTGATGATCGTTATCACTATCGTTATCTTATTCCAGCATAAAGAAGCTGTAAAATGAATTCAATCGTGAAGCGATGAATGCATTCCCAGCCTTTCAGTATGAGTGCTGACAACTTGTAGACGTAGTTTTCAGTCTCCATCTTAAATTCTCGCGCCAGTCGACCATCAAAATTCTATTCGACCAAGCGGGATCAAATTTTACCGTGGGCAAACATTTGCTATGTAATCGAAACCTGTTAAACGACCGGAAACCCATACCGAACCCAACCCAAGGCAAATTCCCCGTGGGAAACCACTTAACCCAAGCTAGTGTAACCACAAGTAAAGTTTGTCAGAATTTTTAATCAGATGAAAACCCTCAACTTTCAGTTATGAAACTGAGCTTCACTTTCTGTTGTCCGCGACAATGCAACTTTCGCATCGTTCATTCATCTTATTTTCTTATAAACGTCTGGTCTACCCATTCTTCAAATTCCAACATTACGTTTCCGAGAAGCTAGCGAGTTTGTTAATTCAAAAATTTTGAATCGCGTTTCGTAAGGTTTAAGACAATGATTTGGTGAACTTTCAGAGCATGTGTCTCTAGTTTTATTAAGTAACCTTTTGTGTTTGTGACGAATATTACTACGTTTGCATTAAATTGAAATGAAAATTTAGCTTATGGAGTTATGTTTTTATTTTATTTTATCTCGGTTTGTAGATATGAATTTTATTTTGTCGTGTTAAAAGAAGTATTTCCGTCGGAAAAAAGATTCCATATGTAGAATATTTGTGTTCCGGATGTTGACTTGTTTTAAAATAAGTTAAAACTCCCAAATTTTCGCGAGCTATATTTGTTTGTATGACTGTATCAGAAGGTAAACATAAATTATATAAAAGGTTTTTTAAAATAAAATTCAACCATGCTAATAACGGACTGTTCAAAGACTCAAATACTATCTGACTATTATTGAAATAGTTTGGAGAAGGTAAGCAATAAATTTTTATATTAAGTATTACTTAAATATGATAAAAAAAAACTATAGAAAATCAGAACCTTTTTATTATTCGCTGCGCTCACTCGTTCGTTTCTTATGCTACTCAACTCGTGAATAAAAATAGTTCAAGTACTTTCCAAGAAATTATGTTTTTATTTCATAGATACTGAGATTTTTCTCTCGCTCTTAATAAGTTCATGCCGCAAACAGAAAGCCATTCTAGTGTAATCCAGAGCACACACATACACGACGCGTGAATTTTGTAAATAAATTCTATTAGAAAAATTGAAGGCATAAACCATTTTTAATTTAAATTATGAAGTATCGAGTGTTAACTACTTTTTCCAAGAAAAAAAAAATTACAAAAAGAATACCTTTTGAGTAAAAAAAAACCAGCTTTTTTAATAGGGAAAGTGTTTTCGTGAATTATTTTTACAAACTGATTTAAAATACTATGAATGGGCTTAAAAGCCCCCACGAAGTCGACACTCACTCACAAAAACAGTTTGTCCTTAGTCTTCATCTGAACTGCTAGACAAGGTGCGAAGCATTCTTTTACGGCCATGTTGTGGTGAAGGCCATATTTGTCTCTTGTATGCAATCGGCAGAGCTCGGAATCACAGGTCACTGTTCGTTTAGTGAGGCCATACATGTCACGAGACATTTTAGTTGAACCTTCATCCCAAGAACAGAGGCTAGGTTTTGGACTATGAATCTTTCAGGCAGAATAAAAGTTCAGAAAAAAGTGCTCAGTCATTTTGTCCATCTCTTCACGAGTATAGATTATATGAAATTTACTGTCACAAGAGTAACATTTTTGGCTGAATTACAGTGTATTATAGAATAATGAATATTTACCATTTATACTAATACTACATTTGACAGGATATTTTATTGCTATCATCCGCCAGTAAAGAAGCGAAGACGAATTAATTGTAAAGGATTCATCATCAAAAGCCAGGTATTTGAAAGACAGTTTTGCTAACATGTAGCCATTGTACTCTGTAGCAATCGTTACTCGTAGACGCAAAAGCGAAAATTTTAAACCTTGTCAAGAATAAACTGACAAATTACCATTTTGGAATTAGCCTTAGGTGCAATGGTTGGCTGCGGCCGCAATATGCGTTTATGAATTACTAGTCAATTCGCCAAAACATTTCAAAATGGAAAGTGGACCCATCTAAGTATCATGCGGCACAAATTTTTCTGATATTCGCATACGGTTCAATCTATTTTTAGACGTAATCTAGTGTAACTCTTCGAGCTTGGGGATTCCCCTAATTAGCAAATACAGCGGAAGTGTCGGTTACTAAGAATAGAATCATCTAGGACTCTCTGAAAATTTTAAAACTTCCGCTCACGTTCTTAGAAATTTCATTTTAATAAGTTATCTCCCACCCGACTTAATTACTGACACGTTAAAAAACTCTAAAAGTCAGTGTTTTGGTGATTGTGCAAATTCAAGACGAAAGTGGGTTCGTGGATTTTAAAAAACATCAATATGTTAATGAAGATGCTGTCGCGTTTACTTTTCGCTGATTCAGTGATTGTTTAGCGGTTTCAGCCACAAATCATTTTAGACCACATTGCCTTATTAAAATACAGTACTAAAGTGTGGCCAGCATAAAACTAAAAAACGATTTTTCTTCTAACGCCAGCTTCTTAATCGCTTTATGGTTCTTTAACCATAAAGGGGCATTCGATGTTGATTTTAGTTTGTTAAACTTATAATTTCAGAAAAAAAGATCAACTGCGGGCCATTTAGTGCTTTGCGTTGCGTGACCGGCTACCGGTTATTTAGACACTTCCTTTTTCCTTTAATATACACGCAACATGAAACTGTTCTTCTTTAACCAGTTTCATCTTTGTTGTCAACAATTTAGACGATTAAGAGTATTAATCAAATACCGACGAATAATAATAGGGAAACTTAATTGCATTTTACGAAATAAATATTTTCATCCTTTTGTAGTAAATTTTTGAGTTTAGCATTTTTCAGTCTCGTGTTCTTATAAAATATTTTTGTAAAGAACTGGAGTTTTACAAACTTTTTATTTGAAATGCCGACGTGACAGCAGGATTGTGCTTATCTTCGACAAATTTTAAAATTACTTATGTAATAGCAAAACGTGATAAAATTTGCATAGCTTATTACATCAGTCCGGGTTACATCATGTTCGGTTGCACAAACAAGCTTCACGAAGCAGTTTTTGATCTCTGCAAGTTACCTCGTCCACAAATTTCCAAATGAAAATTATCCTTCAGAGTTTGATTATTGATAAAAGCAAGAATGCATTTTCATACGTAACTCTTATTCTGTTAGCTTGTTCTTCGAATGGTGCAAGGCCGCACGATAATTGTACGTGTTCATTTGTCTTCAGCCATTATTTTGACGTTAGAGACCGGCCATTATTTATCGCCGGGGGTGTCGGAGGTTTTTTTTTGGGATTACATGATTTGAAGGTAACCAAAGGAGGATCACTAATCACTAGCCACGTATAAAAGGCATTATGAAAACTTTAACAAGTTGAGGTCTGAATGGATCTGGGGGTCATTAGAATACTACATTTCCTTGCAGGGGATCAGGTAAATTTTATAGTAGCATAACTCCAAAATCCTTTAACACCCCCAGGTGGTAAATAAAGACATACCAAATATTAACAATAGTGAAAGACCAATGCTTGTAAATAGCTGGAAACTGAAAACACTGTATAGTTAAGCAACCGATGAAGAAGTCCCACTGGACCAAATGTTCATGAGACATTTGTTTGACTACTCGCATTAGTTATTTACAGATCTTCCGAAACAATTTAAGAAACAATTCACGCAAACGTATTAACTAAAGTTTATACACCTGAGTTTAAAATATTTCTTGGAACAAAAATTTTTTATGACAGAAGTACTTGTGAAATAAAAGCGCAAGAGAAATTAAACAACTCATCGCCATTTCATAAAGACATTACAACATCTTCAAGAATGAAGTAGAAATAGCAAGATTTTAAAGCAAACCGTGACAAAGTATTCAGTTTTATAGATTTATACGTATCAAAATGTTTAGGCAGAAACTTATCTCTGTCAGTGCGATGGAGAAATATAGTTTTTTGTTAAATTATATGTATGTCTTGTTGACAGTCAGTTTTGTTATCTTTTAGTATTTCACTGCTATCGCGTCAAACAGAGTTAAAACTCCAACGTATATAAGCAGTCAACATTATTGCGCGTGGCTCTTAATAAGATAAAAAATTCGTTTTAAAGTAATATGTTCAATACCTGTCAGCCAAGACTTCAACATTTACAAGGTTTTTTTTTTTTATAAGAACAACACAACTTTAAAACAACAATGAGGCTAAGATTGGCCGAAAATTAAGAACGGCAATTTAAGAACAAGCTCAGGCTAAAACTGAAAAAAAGTGAAAAGTTGAAACTTTACTGAATCTTTTATTTTACCAATTACGTCGTTCGCAATCTGCACAGTAGGTTAAAAATAAAGAAGGACCGTTTCCCCATTTATTATTATATCTACTATTGTCCCAAATGATAAAAGTATTCATGTGATATTAAAAGTTCCTCGTTAATTAATCATAGATGAATGTGCTGATCTCCACAAAATACAGACAATCAGCATTGTATAATTTTTCGATGCCTTATCTTTTTGTTTTGATTTCTCATCATTTCAAACCGCTCACAGCAATAAGAACAAACTAAAAACATTTTGTGCCTCGACCGCACAACTACTGGTTTTTATAAAAAAAACGCGTATGCAACCTTTTGGGCGTCATAGCTAAATCAACATACTTTACAAGAAGTCGGCAAATACAGTACCGGCTTCTTCTACTGACAAAGGATTAGCGTCTCATGAATCACAAGCAGTTTTAAAAAAGCTCTCATTCGGTTCATTTAGCTAGCTACGCTTCAAAAATTAACTCTAAAGTAAAAATTAAAAAAAAATAAAAAGAATTTAGCAAAAAGGTGTTTTAAAAAAGCAATAATTATTGAAGGTGGTCATCCACAAAGAATTTTTTTCCCCAATATCGATCAACTTTTTTTTTATTATAATTTTTTACCCCTTTGCAACTATTGACTACAAGACTAACACAATAAACATTTGTTCTATTCTTATTCGCTACGCTCAGCCGAATAGAAATTGTTTCTAATTTCTACATCAAAGACAATACAGAGTTGAGGAGGGTCGCACGTGGGTCAGCGCCGTTTCAGATGATTTGTAAATCATCAAGATGACGATCATCCGCCGTTCATCAAGATGATTTGTAAGTGGTTAACATACTGTGCTTCGAAAGTACAACAAACTGATATTAGGTAATTTACAGTTGGGCTAAATAGCAGTAACAAATGTAATTTACAATGTCTATAGTATTCTAATGGTAAAAACTAGGCCCGTGAAATGGTTGTGCGACTTCAACTCAGTGACGGCAGTTCTGTAAAAAAGAAAGTGAATATTAAATATTCAATTTGTTCGTTTCGTCATTAGGCAATCACTTTCTTGATTTTCTACTTGTCTCTATTCATGACACCTTCACTTGAAGTCGCACAACCATTTCACGGGCCTAGATTTTACCATTAGAATACTATTGACATTGTAAACTACTTTTGTTACTGCTATTTAACCCAACTGTAAATTACCTAATGTCAGTTTGTTGTACATTCGTACTGAGCACAGTATGTTAACCATTTACAAATCATCTTGATGTAGTAAACGGCGCTGACGCACGTGCGACCCTCCTCAACTCTGTGTTGTCTTTGATGTAGAAATTAGAAACAATTTCTATTCGGCTGAGCATAGTGAAAGAGAGTAGAATTAATATTAGTTTGACCAGTTTTTTCGCTTTATTTTATAAGTGTTATTTTTTTTATTTTTGTAAACATTTTTGGAGAACGTTTCTTGATTTTTACAGGAATCGGTCAAAATAAAGTGACTTTTGCCACTTTGGAGGTTTGTTTGCATGCATGTTTATTTTTCGTTCACTGTGCTTAAAAACTCGATATAACCAACCAACTAGTATACAATATTGTGAAGAAACAATTACAGTCGCGAAAGCGAAACATTCCAAAATCATTCGCATTCTGTTGAAATAGCAAGTTTTAACGAGTTCCTGTCGGTGATGAACTCAATAAAGTATCCGTCATTTAGAAAGCAAGAAAGCTACCATAATAGGCGCAGTCATTGATCCAACAGTCAATCTTTTTACTTGCATCGTCAGAATTTTTTAAGATCTGGAATGTGCAGGCGGTGAGATCAAATATTTTTTCAGTTAAATACCGTATCTTTCGGGTTTTTGGTTTATACGATATAAACTAACGCAGTGATGTCGCGGTGTATCTTATTTTACCGAAAATCGAAATTTTTTTTTTTCATATAGTGGAAATGAGCGGTGTTATTTATTTAAATTTTAAGCAAGTTAATTTTAAAACCCTATAAAGTGATCTTTCGTTTTATTTACCTTGAAGTTGAAGAAAGGAAATACTTGGTGTTATTCATTCTAACTTTTGAACCAGTTGATGAAACCCTATAAAGTGACCATTCATTTTGTTTTTCTTAAAGAGTAGAAATGATAGGTGTTAATTAATTATATTCTAATTTTCAACCCGTCTGTTTCAACTCTGAAATGACCATTCACGACTGGACGACGAGGTTTGCAAATATCAAAATGATTAATTCTGCCTACTTTAACCTTTAAAAGATTGGATAAAAATAAGAATGTCTCTTCTTTGAAATAAGATTTCTTAAAAGTCTAATCTTACGTCTTGAAAAGTTTTCTCAGTTACCGTTAAAAAGCATATACGTTCGAATCGAAGAAAACTTGAAAATCTTTCAGCCGAGACTGAATCGTGTAATTGATGCTGAGTAGCTGAGCTGGGAATACAAGGGTCGTGAAACAACGAGCACCTGCAGTTTTGTTTATCGTGTGCGATGCTGTGACTCACGGAACAAAAATGTCTCCTTCAATTTTAGGTCGTCTGCTGATATATCGAATTCAAGACGAAAACAGTTGTAATATTCTATCTCGGGATTAAATAAAGTTTTAACCAATCAATAAATAAATAGCAAGCAGATTTCTAAGTAAAAACTCCACCAACTACAGACAAGCTCTTCGACTTCGGAAAAATTCCTGTAAAGCCAAGATAACAATGCAGTTTAATCTATTTTAATCTATGGTTACATAATAAATTGCTTGGTCCATCAGATAACATTGTCTTTATTCTAAATGAGTGAAATACCGTTACACCTCATGAATTGTGGGTAAAAAAACTTAATATGAGCTCAATCAGTTTAGACCTCATTCTTAAATTAAGAGTTGTTCAGGCGGGACAAGACCGTATACAAGGATGAAATTTCAGTTTAAATTTCCCGTTTCAACTTTATGGATAATTATATTGTATACAAGCTCTCGTGGATATTGTCAAGGTATGTTATATACACTCTTTAATCATATTTCTTTTTTAAAAAAATAAGTTCACTAATTGTAAACTTTCTGAATGCTTAAACTCAATGTCCGTTATCTTTTACAGCTTTTTACACAGTTTATTTAAAGATTGATACTAAGTTGAATGATGTTATGAGCAAATCATCTTTCTTTATTTCTTAAACTACACTGCAAAATCCCTCATTTTGAATTAAACAGATACTTTTTTTCGATTGTTATTCGACATACTTCAAATACTTTGCCTTTATTTAATCGCAATCGAGTTCCGAAAATTAGCCAATGTTATCAATAAAGCTGAGTTAACTGGGGCATGTCAGGTGTAGGTTTTTTTAAGACACGCAACAGCAGAGCGTCTTTGATATTTGTAGATCAAATAATTTCCATTTGCAAAATAAATAATTAAAAATCAAAATTTAATTATAGAAAAAGCAACATATAAAAAGCAACCCCCCTGTTCATTATCAAGGCATATTTTTTAAAACAATTATTGATATGCTTCGGTATTTAGAATAATCGCGTGATTTGATCAATTCACGGTTGAAGTTTTTAATCATTACCGCAGAGTAAGAATATGAATAATGATTAATAAGAATTAATTGATTAATTGATGCATTTATATATCGCTTATCCTAATGTTCTAAGCTCTTTACAAGTAAGTGCAGGTTGCAACAGAATCCTTAGATAGTCCGCAACAGCAGCTCACATATTTAAAACATTAAGAAATGCCCAAAATATAACCGACAGACCACAACACCGGGATCACTCTCCTACTTATTCCTTGTCGACAAGCGAGCGCGTGGGTTCTTTTAAGTTCCTGCCCGATAGAGGGTCTACGGTCTAACGTTCTTATCCGAGAAGATGGGTAGGTCTAACGATTTGCAGATATAAGAACAAAGCCAGTGCCTTCTCCTCAATTATTTGAAGACCCTGGGTGAACCCCAGTCTCCCGCACAGTAGACTGGCACCCTCTAGGCTAACAAGACGGCGGTTTGACGCGTTTCTTAAAATAGCACTATTTAGAGCAGACACTAGCTTTTTAGTTTTCTTATAGCGATGATAAAACATTTTATCCTGGAGTCGAATTAATAACTTGATCTAATAGTGACTTCACAATGGTATACTGAAAAATAAACCGCTTAACACAAAGACTGACAAATTTCTGCAACAGATTGTAAATTCATTTTGAATTATTGTTTCCTATAGTAAAAAATAAATAACATCTCCCTTTATTAATAGAAATTTTATTTACTGATTCATTAAAAAAGAATTTACATCTGTTCTGTATACGTATTTTTAAGTTTCATGATTGTTGACTTAAAATCCAAAATAAGAAAAAATGTTGGAGGAATCACACCCGGTCGAGGATAATGAATCTCGGAAATTTGCCGTACTGAAAAACAAAAAAGTTAAAAAAGTTTAATGGTTCTTAGAATTAAAATTTTTAATAGAGCACATTTTTCAAAAGCGTAATTTTTATATAGTTCTGATCATTGGAGTAAAACGGTATGAAGATCTACATAAGCCCTAAAGGAGGTTTTGTCAAAAATTGTTAAAAAGTACTTGTTCAGCTTTCTAATATTGGTCAACTCCAAAAGTTTAAATTACATTGCCATGGAAGACAGCAACGTCAACCATTTTCTTTGTATTTCATTCGATTATTCTAAAAGTATATGAACAAATCAATCATTATATATTCATAGTTCAGTGATGTCAATAAAAGCCGGTTTACAAATGACTGCTGAACTCATTGAAGGGTTAGAAAAGTTTGATTGAGACGAAGATACAACTTGCAGGGCAGGTCACTTTTTACTGGGTCCTTCTTCAGCGCCAGTTTGAGGTGTACATTGATTAGTGACTAAATGTGGACTGCGGTGTAAACAGTGATGTTATGAATGATCGTTACGGTTAAGATTATTAAGACCGAGTTTGTGCCGCGGTATAAACAATGTTAGTCGCGGTTATGAACGCAAATGCGGCCTGAAACAGATCTAGATTATGTTTACTTTATTTTTATACCTGCAGTAAAAATTATTTAAAACCCCACGAAATAACAACTTACAATTATTTAAAATACATAAACAATGGCTTTTTAGGGAATCCATGCGGACAAACTATTCATAGGAAAACAAATACCGAAAAAGTTTGAAATATTTTTATGATTGCACTGTAAACATTCTCCAACTCTATCTACTGGTGCAGTCTTATTAGAAGGCATTTATGGTATATTACTTTTAAAGCACACAAATTACTTTCATCATTCGTGTTTTCAGAATTGTTTTTTGTTTTAATTTTAGTTATCATAATAATAATAAACCCACAAGCAGTGCGCTTTTACTACTTTTTATGTTCATTTCGGAACTTGTGCCTGTGTGCTAGTTATGTTAATGTTAATGCTTAAAGTAGCTGTCCATGGCTGCTAGCATTCCTGAAAGCTCACTATTTTTATGGTAGATTTAACGGTAATGCCCGCTACCAACGTGACCATAGTGATCATTTTAAATTTAATGGTTCAACTTAGCTACTAGTACGTTTGTGTTAACCATATTTGACATTTATTATTGTGCGTCTTTCGCTATTTATAACATAGAATGTTGTTAACAATGTTTTGTGTAGAGAAAACATCCTTGGAAACGTATATTGAGCATTCTAGAAGATATGTTTTTATCGTCGAAATTTGTAAATTAACTACAGTTGAGTTATTGTCGACCTGTAGGCAAAAGTCTTTTTTCGCTATCCCACCATGTGTGCATTGTTCTTGTTCATTCATCGTAAATGGAAGTTTAAGAGATGACGTGGCTGAGAAAATACTGGATTGTAAAATTAGATTACACTGGTTAGGTAAAATAATTAGGTTGCTGTTGTTGTGACAAAGGCTTAACACACGAAACTTAACCAACCCTCTTTAAAGAGTTCTGAATTAGAATATATCCTAAAGCATTACAATAAATTGAGTGGAATTGTTGTAATGAGACTAACGCGAACAGAATAAGTTCCAGTAACAAATAACAAAACATTCAATGAAATTTGTTTAAAGCGTAAAAATAAATTTAATTTAACATCCTAACCTGTTTTAGAATTACTTGACACTCCCTTAGCAAGTACGTTTAATATTTCAATAAAGAATTCGAAGAACTCAAGCCATTGAAACAAGACAGTAAGGCTTAATGATTTTAAAATAGACGTTGTCATTTTGTCAGTGAAAGCCGGGAATCAATCCAGTAGTTTTTCGCTTCTTGTGATCGTTACCGCAAAACAAACCATACTTTTGTAAATCTGGTATTCAGTAAATCTAGTAGAAATGGGTTCAATTCCGATGCATTTCAAAAAATCAAACTGAAAAACCGAACATAAACATCGTAAAGTGCTGCGGTTGTACATAAACTTCTTGTAAAGCGCTAAAATTGGCTGATCATTAGATATAACTCTGTATTGTATCTTCAGGAATGATTTACATTAGTATCTTCCATTAGTGAACCTATATTCACTCATCAGCTGCTCATAAGGGTAAAAAACTCTTTCTAAGACGGACACAAAAATAAATGTGGCAGCCATGACAGCGCATAAATTACATTCCCGACGTGATGTAACAACCACTGATATATAACTATTTAATATTACATAAAAAAGCATTATTAAACAAAAAATAGAGAGAGCTTTATTAACATATGTGTTTTGGTCTTGGCCGATTCCAATATGGCGTCCAGGTTGTTACTGTGAAGTAGAGAGTTAGTATTTTACTCCGAGTTCCTTAGACTTTCATTTGAGTTCATTCGAGACATTGAGCTTTTCGGTTTGCGGAACGACTCGCATACGCAAGGAAAATGACGTCTGAACACTTGCATGAATGGAGTTTGAGCGTCTCAACAGATAAGCCCTTTGACATATTTCACCAAGGAAATGCTTGTGTCGTCCAGACTATAAGAAAAGACTTCTGGGTAATTTGAAACCAAGTTTAAGCTGGGAGACCTGTGGTTTCCAAAACACTGCATGATAGATTAGCAAAAAAGGTGAACTAAGACTCGTAGAGATTCTTCTTCTTCGGCCATTTCAACTTGAGTAAAAACAACAAACAAACTGCGGTTATAAACATAACTAGACAATGTATGTTGTAACAACTTTCATTTATGAAGTAAACTTTTCGTAACAACAACAACAACATCTTTCATTTGCACCATCTCATATTTACAGTAATTTTTACGTAAAGAAAAAAAGAGAAAGTGAAGCTTTGCATGTTATTGAGAGCACAGCCACGTAGAAATAGCATAGGCTAATCAAGCTAAATGGCTGGGCGGTGCGGTCATAACATGAGCAAAGACGCGAGGCTGGCGAGGCGGCGGCATTATAGAGCCGTACGAGGATAGTATTCAGGCGATACAAATCTCGAGTGCTTGTAAGAGATGTAGTGTAAGGATC
>JANCMA020591104.1:0-19691 GCA_024336925.2 Zoanthus solanderi
CCCAGAAATTCGAAAATTTCAGGTCCAAAACCATTAGAAAATGATAAATTGTCATATCCGATATATACACTTTAAACTTTGAGAAAAAATTTTGCGAGAAAGCAGTCGCGGTACTTGTGATCCCAAAATTGTATAAACCAAAGAATGATCACTTATGTGGGTATCTACTACACCTGATTGTAGAGTAGTTCTCTTATTATTAATTAATTTGTCAGAATTAAATCAATAAGCGTTTCCGTAGTATTTGTTTTCCTTGTAGCCTTGTTAATTTGACAATGAAGATCAAAAATATCCATTAGGTCCAGCAATTTGCGACCCTCTTTAGGTGGTTTGTCCGGGGCTAGTTGGCAATATTTTTGCGAGCCTTTAGGCGAGCCAAAATACAACGCGACGAGTAAAAATGTCCAGCCATATTGGCTGCCAAACCGCCTAATAAGTTGTTTTTTATACGATATTTGTTCGATCTCTTGATTTTATTTTGTAAGGAAAATTGTTATTCACGAAAGTAGAATGAGGGGATTCAACAAGTTCTGTTGTGGCAAACCGTTAAACAATCATTTATTGGTTCGTAATTGGTCTATCCAGATCTTTCCATTCTGTAATTTTATTCAGGTCTATACTATTATTCGCCTTTCCGAAATTCAAAGGAAGACTGGTGACAAAATTGGCTTGCACGGCATCATGGGACTGAATTTGGGGACGCAAATCGACGCAAATGGCGAAAACATGGAGGACAGAGATCGAGAGCGTAGTGTGGAGTTTAAACAAAATAGTTGCGAAATTAAACTGGATGAAGGCGATATACCCGGTTCTATGTTAAGTAAACCACCAGAGCAGTGTAACAAGGCAGTTTTAAAACGCTGGCCTGCGTGTCGTGGAGCCAAAGTTGGTGGAAATCGAGACGAACTGATAAAAAGATTTGTTGTTATGATGGTGTTTGGTGTGTGAGTATTGCTCAGAATTACCTCAGAAATCGAATAGATCTTAGCTTTTTACTGACCTTTGTCGTTTCTTTATTACTAGGATTAAGAATTACATCAATAATGGGCTCGACAAAGACATTATTGACCCTGATAATGGCATAAACATTGCACGAAAGAGATTGGAACTTGGGCTCGCTGAAGAAATCGATCCCGAAGTGAGTGAGAAGTTTCCGACAGAAGGATTCTTGTTTGGAATAACGGAACTTCCCAAAATTTCATACAGTCACATTTGGAAGTACCCGATAGAAGATGTGGAGCTACGAAAGCAACTTTCTACAGAAAAACCCATTGTCAAGGGCTATAACTTTTTTAAGTCTGGCCATGTTCTTCAAATTATGGTCAAAAAAGGACCTAAACGTACACTATGTAAGGAGCAAAGTACTACCATCCATGACAAAAAAGAAAATATACGCAGTTAACATTATAATCAAAGCTAGTGGACATATTTCAAAAGCAATGTGTGGTTGCCCTGCAGGGGTAGATGGTCATTGTAATCATCTTGCAGCCACACTATTTACAATTGAAGATAAATTCCAGGATGAATCTCAAGGTGACTCTAATAACAGCAGCAAAGACAATGAATTACCTTGTACATCAAAGCCTTGTTCTTGGAATGATCCAAGTAGAAAACGTAAATTAGAAAACTGTGCTATACAGTCAATACATTTTGAAAAACACGAATATGGAAAGAAAGCTAAGCACATGCCAAGAATGAGCTTTGACGTAAGAGCTCCACATGAACAAACATTCAACATTAACAGCCAAAAGAACTTTTATACAAAAGTAAAAAAAGTTGAAATGTTGACAGGAAAGCGAATGGCTTTAAGTTTTATTTTGCCTCATGATCTTCCAGTGGACAAAGAAAGCAGTGAGGTTGTCCCTTCATCAAACAACCTCAATACTGATCAGCAATTGTTGCAGCTGATACCACCTGAGGAAAGTGGTCCAATGTCATTGCATGATATTGCATTAAGAGCCATTAAGGTCAAGCAATGCTTGTATGAGTCTGCTAAAAAAAGGACTGAAATTGAACTTAAGACCAGAGACCAGCACAACTCCTTGCTTTGGTAAAATGTTAGAAAACCAAGAATTACAGCATCAAAAGCAAAGCGTTGCCTTATCAAAGAATCCACAAGCCCTACCAAAGTAATCGAAGAGGTGCTAATGTATAAGCAGTCTATTCAGACTAGTAAGATGAAAGAGGGAATTGAAATGGAGCCCAAGATAATTGAAGAATTTGAGAAGGAAAGTGGCAAAGTTGTGACTAAATGTGGGTTCTTTGTACCAGAGAGTCATCCTTTCCTTGGTGCCAGCCCTGATGGGATTACAGATAGTGGAGAGTTGATTGAAGTGAAAAAGATTACTTCAAAAGACTACGAAAGCAAAGAAAAAACTTTATGTAGATTAGGTATCTATAAGAAAAATGCTGACAGCATCATTTTAAATGAAAATCAGAGGTATTATCATCAAATTCAGCAACAACTTTTCTGCACTAAGCATGAGCTTTGCCACTTCATTGTTTCTAATGGTAACTGGCTACATATAGAGCTTGTACCCTTTAACAGGGCTTTCTGGGACCACGTGCTACCAAATTTGAAGGAATTTTACTTCAAAAACATTTTACCTGAACTAGCTTACCCTAGGGTACTTTTCAAGCAACCACGATGGTACAAATCTGTCAATTTCCCACGTTTATCAGAATAATTTATTTAACTCCGATGTCTCCATTATATTAAATTACAATTAACTTTGGGCAACAAATGGATTGTAGAACAGTAATTAGATAAAATCTGAGATTTTTGCTGTGATTTGCAATGTTCTTTAGTGAATTGGACCAATAATATTAAGAGGCAATAGGTATACCAAGAACTAGTAAGCTAAAAACTGCCACTAGTAAATTTATTTCAATTTGTTTAAATTTTTGTAATTTATTATGCAATAATAATTATTAGGTGAGGTCAAGCTATTTTGTTGTTAAACATATGCATGGTTATACATGCAGAAAGAAATATAAATAAAAATTATTGCAAACCTAGTAACAGATTGACATCTTATTGGTAAACACATGTGCTTAGTAATAATATTTAAAAGTGGAAAACTTCAATTTTAGTGAAAACACATTGTACTAACATTGTTGCCATGGGTCAGGAAAAAAAAGACTTTTTCAAGCCAGGGACTTCCACTTTCAGTCAGAGAAAGGTCATATTTTGACTAATTAGCAGGATCCTTTGATTAGCACATGTAAAGACTGTCTTATTTGTAATTTTAATATGGGGAACCTGTGGACATTGACCAAATTTAAATGCGGTGGGCAATTTGAATATCTATTGCTCTGGACTGACAAGCCTTGTGTTATGTGGAAACACATTTAAATTGTTTTTACATGAATGAGAGGCTTGTCATTACAAAACAATAGTTATTCAAATTTGCTGCAATATTTTTATTCAGTGTATAAGTATGCATATTCCCCTCGCATATGAATATTCCCCAAGCATTAAAATAAACTTTTTGGAGTTATGCCATATATTCAACTGTGAAGAACAAAGAATATATAATAAACTTATAAGAAAATATAAGACACTTTTAAACTCACAAAAATATATTAATTTATTTGATTTGATGCTAGCCCATCTTTAATATTCATTCACTTATAATTGGTGGCCAGAAATAGATAAACATGCAACAACAGTCCATGCATCAGATGCAATCCTAGATGTAGAAATTGGGACAGTTCTGTCAAACAAATGCCAGTTTTTGAGGCGCTCCATGTAACGTTCAACATGTATTCTTAGACTGGCAATTTTTTTATTGTGTTCAGTTTCTTTCCATGTAAATTGCCCTTTGTCAGAAAGAAAGTTTGGAGTTACCAAACGGGTACCAACTCCAGCTAATTGATCTTGAATTAA
This sequence comes from Zoanthus solanderi, assembly GCA_024336925.2. Classification (NCBI taxonomy): domain Eukaryota; kingdom Metazoa; phylum Cnidaria; class Anthozoa; order Zoantharia; family Zoanthidae; genus Zoanthus; species Zoanthus solanderi. The sequence goes on from JANCMA020591104.1 coordinate 3,890, forward strand.
GAAACCTTTGTCAGCCATGATTAAATCTCCCTTGTGTACATAATTCAAAAATCCTGATTTCTCTATGATTTCAGGGTCACTGATAGAACCACTGTATAATGCACTCACAAAGGAAATAGCTCCATTTGGAGTTATTCCAACAAGTGCTTTCAATGTTGTGTGTGACTTGTAGCTTGAGTAGCAAATTGACTGTTTATCAAGACTTGATGGGGTTTCCATTCTTATTTCTGTGCAATCTATGATGGAGACTAGGTCAGGGTATAGCTGCTTAAACATAGGTGGCATGTAGAATTGCAACTGTTCTTTGCTTGGCCATACAATACACAAATGATGGAGCTCAGTCTTCATGAATTTAATCCAAGCTCTAATTATCTCTGATACTGATGAAACAGAAATTCTAAATCTTTCTGCTAAACCTCTTTCTAGTAAGCCAAGTCTCAATCTCATCAGAACAGGAGTGAACTCTTGCCAAATTGTTAATTTTCTCTTTGGGCCACTTTTTCTTCCATCAAAGCACTTGCGTTGATAGCCACCATAACTTATATTTTGGGCTTTTTCTTAAAGGATATCAAAACACAACAACAATGAAGCATAATTGGGAAAACCTGTAAAAAATTGGACGTCTTCATCGCTGTCCTTGTATTGACATATGTCAAACTTAGGTTCTTCCTCAAATTTGTATTGGAGCCTTTCAAGCTCTTCTTTACAGAGTTATAATTGCTTTTGCATTCATCAAGTTCTTTTTGAATTGAAGCTAGCTTAAGTCTGAGTTCTTCGGTCTTGGAATTGTCTTGTGGTTGGATGTTATTTTCTCTCTCTACTTCACCAATCCTACATTCCAGTTGTTCTACCATGCTTTCGTCAGAGAGACTTTCAGAGAGACTACCCCCTGATCTTTGATCGTCAATTTTGTTGTCGCCCAAGTCTAACGGTTCGCTTGCTTCCACATTTGTTGGTTGTTGTCTTGTCTTATCTGGAAGATCGTGCTTAACAATTTCTCGTCGTTTCTTGACTGTCTTAGACCAAGGGAAAATCGAAGGTAATTCAGTTCGACAAGCTCTCTCTCCACCGACAAAATGCCCGCCACAAATCTTCGTATTTTGTGAACAGACTCGAAGGGTTTCATTCCTGATTAGTCTATTATACTCCGCAGGAACCGTTGGATCTTTTGGAAGAGAGTGAAAAGGCAAATTTGGAGAATTTCTCCAGTTATTCGTGCATTTAGGAACACAGCAGTTAAACTTTCCCATACTCAACTAGAAACACAACACGAAGCGTCCCCAAATTCAGTCCCATGATACCGTGCGAGCCGAATTCGTCACCAATCTTCCTTTGAATTTCGGAAAGGAGAATTGGTTTACCCAAGACTTTCCATTCTATACTATTATGCTATGTATGCTTATTCGGAACTTCAGAGTAAGAAGTTTCAGAAGATATCTACATTCTGTGCAAACCACACTCTCAAAGTGAGAGATTTACACCATGAAACGTGGCTGCACATGTAATCACATGCCTTGCATTTATACAGTAGCTGATGAGGAGGATGCAGAACTATTTTTTGACAATTTTGAAATATGTGTCTGCCAATGGATACTTACAGTACAAAGAGTAATAAAATTGTATAAATTGCTGTATTACAGAGTATGTATTTCGTATTTTTTGCCCTATGTTACACTTTTGTACCCCTGAATTACACTACTGACGTATAGAAAATTAAAGCATTCTGTAAAGGTACACACTGGCAAGGAGGTGCATTAATTACTAATTAACAGTATATTATATTCTGCTTTATTTCATATACAGAAAATACACACCTCAGTAGCTCTGGCTTTTCAGGATTATTTCGAAACAAACTGGATATAACCTAAGAAAAAAATGTAGGCTTACTGTAGCTGGGAATGAAAAAAATGCATAGTTTCCCCATTAAGAAAAGAGCACTTCTATTCATGGCTGGTGAAATTGCAAAATGCTGAATGCAGAATGTGACTACTGTATAATACATGATTGTACAGTATCTAGTAGGTAAGCAGAAGTACATTAATGCTGGAACCCTAATCCTAACCCTAAAATTACTTAAAAAGTGCTTGAATGAAAGCTTTTTATGACCATGATTACAGAAAAGTCTGTGATATGTGTATTTCCGCTAACCTTGTAACAGCAATCACATTCTGCATTCTGCAAATTACACCCACCCCACTATGCACAAAATATTAAACAGTTTGTCTGGTTCAAAAGGTTCTATTACTTTGTAATTGCTCAGAGAAAGAGTAAAATATAAATACTCAATAATTCAGGTTTAAAAAGTTTAATAGTAACAATTTGTATATTTTTAAAGCAAAAAATCTTTTTACAAAAATCTTTTTACTTTTATTACAGTCTCAACCATTATCTGTTCATCAAACTGGTCAGTTTTCATCAAGCACTGTTGTATCAGAACAACTTTTCTCTTTTTATGCAATATTTCTGGTATTAATATAATTATTTTTATACTTATCATTTTATTTCCAACAAAAATATAAAAAAAAGCAAAATTTATATCAAACATGCTAGGCATTGATCTTACTTGTTTGAATGTGATTAAGCTAAAGAAAACCAATAAATTATTGCTTACTCTTAAAGCAAATGTGTGAGAGTAAATAGTAAATAAAGTTTGTACCTGAAATTTTGTTGCCTTTTCATTCTTCTTTAGAACTGTTATTTTATCAACTTTCTGATGAGATTATACAGAAAATAGATATATTAATATTTGAAATTAACAATGATAAACTACTGTACCACTTAATTACATGATACAATATTTGCAAACAAATTCAGAATGCTACATAGCCATAACACAGTATGTGAATAGTTTTGATTTGGTTACTAAATTGCAATTATATTCATTTGGGAAAATGAATAATACTGTACAATTCAAATAATACGCCCCAGGGTTTATTTTTAAACATGCTTTTTTGCAAAATTTTTCTTACACATGGATACACATTTGCATTTTGGAAACATGGTTTTTTGTTCAAGCAGTTGTAATGTTTTGAGATTTTCTGCTAACAACCTGTCTATTACTAATTTTTATACTTGTTTTCAGTTAATAATGTATAAACTGTCAATACCACCAAATTGCAATTAAAATTTTACAAAAAACAATTGGATATCAAATCCAGTATTCTGTATTTCGCTTTTTTCCCCAAAGAACGGACGTCAAATACAAAACCTTAGTGTGGGGCAAGGTGGTAGAATTGAACTGCTAGCAAAGTTTTTTATTTATGGGCTGAAGAAAAACATGGAAAAAGTTACAAAATGCTCTGAGGTAAAAACTCCAGCAGGTAAGTCCTGTGATCTGCATTGTGAACATAAACTAACAGACACACACTGTATACAATAAATACCCAAAAGTTCAACATTACAGTATGCTTAAAGTTAATTATTCCAAATATACATATAACCCGCTAGGGCTTGTTTTTGGTGGGGCTTATTATCAGAATTTTACAGTATTTGTATAAGCAAAGCAATGTAACTGGTTGACCAAGGAAAAATCACTTGTACTAATTTTAAAGAAATGTAATCATTTAAAAAGGGCACATGCACAACATGCTCAGTGGAGAAAGAAGAAGTTGGCATGTATTTTTGGCAGATGATGATATCAGTATTGCAAAGTAAGAATACTGTATCAGATCACAATACTCAGCTAAAATAGCAGATGCACTACAATACCAAATGAGTTAATTCAGTAAAATTGAATCATTGTGAACTTGTATAAATCTGCATACTAGTTAGCTTGTATAAAACTTTGTGCATAGTAGCACTTATATTGGGAAAATAAATGAATGTTTTGCAACTGTCATAAGCAAAGTAATCTAACTGGGTGTCCAAGGAAATTACAAACTATTATGAACTGTTGTGATAAAAACTGTATGAACAAAAACAAGTAAATGTACTTTGATATAGTGTATTCATGGATACCAAACAGATTGTGTTCCTGTGTCCTACAGATAGAACAGTGTTACTGCCAACATTTTGCTACATCAAAAGACTGTTTACAGTATTAGGGGAATCTGGATTCACTAAAAGGGTTGAAGTTCGTCAGCCATAGAAGCATTCCTCAGGCATCCAAAAACTCTTCCTCCAACACCAATCTGGTACATCTTCACAATCATGTATAGCCACCATTGGTCATTGCACCCATTCACAACCCAAAATTAGCTGCTTTTTTAACGAACAAGCTGAAATAATTGCCTTTCCTTTTGATAGAGGTAGCTTTTTCAAGCTGAAATATGAGCTGCTCAAGAATTGAAAATTAACTTCCATTAATAGCACAAAATGAGAGAGAGTACAAGCATTGCTATTCAAAAGTTTAAGCTTTCTAGATGCTAATTTGTTACTGTGATTTAGAAAAATTCCCGCCAAAAGTTTGAATCTCTGCCCAGGCTGAGTTTTGTCATACAATCAAAAGAAAAATTCAACCTTGCCATGGGCCGAACTCTCCATGTTATTAGGCAGTAAAAAATGTTATATATTATAGAAAGAGTATATACCCTATTAAACTTAATATGCGTCGGAGATGGAACTAGTCAAGAAAATCCCTGGATCCTTCCCTGCTTATTGCTAGACCATTAACAAAGCATTTTCAGCAAACGAAGGCCCTGTTGAAATACGCTTCCAATGTGCCCAGTGAGAAAACCTGTGATCTATTAAAGGTCTTCGCTTTGTAGTTTCACCAGTCTTTTCCCCAAGAACCTGTTTTTTTCGAGCGAAAGATCCTCTAATAAACTATAAAACGTCTATTTTGGTTTATTGATCTTTACACACTGGCTTACCGATTTGTGACTCCGCTTTTTTCTTTCGTAAATATGCTTCTTTGACCTGGACATCGACGAATTGACGGATGGAAACCTTACAGATGTGTCCATTGTTGAAGTCACGTTTAACATTATACTGGTATTTTCTCCCTCCATTACTAAAATATTTCTTTATGTATAACTTCTATTTTAAAATCTAATTGTTCTTGTAGTTGAAATGCACGTGAGTACATCCAAACTGAATCACTAAGACGTTGTATATCCTATGTTAAATAAGCAACCTTCTTTCACTGCAAAAAATTCGAGTCTGCAATTGGTGAAAATCGATCACGTGACTGCTGCAAGCGAGCGAAGCGAGTAAGCAGGCATACTATTCAGAACGAATGGGCTTCCTGTGGCGCACGATAATGCCGTGAACTACAGTAGGTCGATTTCGTGGGCGAGCTGGCTATCGAATTCGGTTTTAGCGTCTGCAGTATACGTAATCAGCTGACCTGCTCAAATGCTCATGTGCTTTGTAAACCTCGTGGTCTATCTCTTCTTGCTGCTGTCTACAGGCAAAGGTGAGTTTGCAAAGTTTATCATGTTTAATCCTATTTTATTTACACGAGGAAGTATTCATCAAGGTGATTGTCGCTTTAGTGACATTTCTAGAGGAAGACAATGTGCTTTTATGAGTCTTTCAGCTTTGTTATGTGCAAATTTGTGTGATATTTCGACGTGGACAACAGAGACCGTGGATCGTGTTTTAGTCGAAGGTGATTCCCGGTTTTTGAAAGCATTCGAAGAAGGCTCTATTCCCGATGCAGAGACTATTTCTCTCAATTATCTGCCAGATCGAGTCGTTGGACCTACGATGACGGAGAATAAATCGCTTAACGAGGCAAACAATCAATATGAATCGCCCGACGTGGCAAACAATCAATATGAATCGTCCGACGAGGCAAACAACATTATGAATCGTCCGACGAGGCAAACAATCAATATGAATCGCCCAACGTGGCAAAAAAACAATATGAATCGCCCAACGTGGCAAACAATCAATATGAATCGTCCGACGAGGCAAACAATCATCATGAATCGCCCAACGTGGCAAACGATCAATATGAATCAGCCAACAAGGCAAGCAATCAATATCAATCACCTGACATGGTGAATAACACTGATCTGCCTGACATGGTGAATAACACTGATCTGCTTGACATGGTAGAGCCCAATGAGGCACAACTGTTTACTATAAATTATAAACTCTTTTACCAGGGATCAGTCTTCTCTGTTGATAATCAAAATGAAACACCATATTTTTATTTACATTCTGCTTTGATGAATACTTTCTCCAATGATAATTATGCATTTATAATATTAGATGGTTATGCTATTGCTTTCATTAAACATGTTGACAATTGTATAATTTATATATTTTTGATTCTCATCCACGTAACGAATATGGTATGCCTGATAGTAATGGTACTGCAGTTATGAATTGCTCTGATATTAGTACATTACATCAGTATTTACGTTCACTTTCCATTGAATTAAGTAGTGAGTTCTTTGAAATTGTACCTGTTCAATTTGTTAATAAAACAAGGAAATCATCAATTCACCAACAAATGAAAACTAATACTGTAACAAGAGAAAAGTCATTTCTGAAAATAAGAGAGCAAAAGATAGATTGTACAAAAAGAGGAAACTATCAGAAGAAACACCTGCACAATGACAAACCAGACTGGAAAAGATGAGAACATATAAAAAAAATAAAAAATTAGCTAAAGCTGAAGCTGAAAAGCAGAAACGATTAGATGCACAAAAAGCATACTTTAAGAAAAGAACTTCTGAAGAAACCAAATCTCAAAGGCAATATAAATTAGGTGCAAAAAGAGCATACTTTAAGAAAAGAACTTCTGAACAAACTGAATCTCAAAGGCAAATAGATTATATGCACAAAAAGCATACTTGAAGAAAATAAGCATTGAAGAAACTGATTCTCAAAAACAAGCTAGATTGAAAAATAAAAGACAAAATTATAAGAGAAGAAAATTGGAGAAAACACCTGTGACAAATGAGACAGATGCACAAAAACAATAATTGAAAATTTTTGAAAGTCCTGAAAATGGAAAGCTGCATGAGCAATCCTGGGCCAAGCAAAAGATTGCAAAGTTTCATAAATCTATTTGATATTTTGTTTCTAAGTGCATTGTATGCCATGAGGCTTTGCCTTTGAAGTCTAAACCAAGATTGCCAGATACTTACATCTGCTCAAGGTGCTCAAGAGATAAAAAGTCTCCCAAAAAGTTTTCTGTGGAAAATGCTATGATTCCATCACCATGCCACCTGAGTTACAAGGTCTTTCTCAGGTAGAGGAAATGCTCATAGCTCGTGCTCTTCCAATTATGAGAGTATACATCAAACCTGGAGGGCAAAGGGGTTACAATGGACATTGTATTTATTTACCGCAAAATGTGAAAGAGCTGGCACATTGTTTACTTCGATACCCTAAAGACTTGAGATTATTGTTAAAGTAAAACGCAAGAACGATACTTTCAAAGATGTGAATGTAAGACGACAAAAAATATATGATGCATTGACATGGTTAATACAAAATAACCCACTTTATTCAAATGTACAAATAGATCATGAAGCATTAAACACATTACCCAACAATGGTGTACCTTCTAGCATATTAACTGTTGAAACAGATGATAACATTGTAACTGATAATTAAGAACTTGATTTGGGTCCGCCAACTGAAAATCCCACTGAGGATAGAGTTTATAATGAATGTACTGATGAGTAGTTTCCTACCTGTTGGTGAGCAACAGGAACAAGAAATAAGTGCTGTTAGACAATAGCTGGCTGCTGATGAACCAGTGCCATGGCCTACTGTAGTAGATCAACCATTAAATGAATATCAAACTCCATTTCTAGCAACTATGGCATTTCCTACTTTATTCCCAGATGGGAAAGGAGATCCTACTAATCAAGCATTAACTAGAGATGTTACTCTTTTAGATCGAATTAGACATTTAATTAAGTATGCTGAAAAAGTAAATGGTAAATGGTTTTATCGTTTTGCTAGCCATCCTAGATTTTCTTATTGGGCATTCAATATGGTCCAAAGAAAAAGAACCCTTGAACAAACTGGAATCTTTCTCAAACAAAACCCAAGTGAGGCCCATTTAACTCTTGATGAACTTCATGAAATGGCTGCAAGTAATAATTCAGCTTCTTTTATGTCAAAAGTGTCTCGATATGTTACCAACATTGCTGGCACAAATGCTTAATGGCATAAAGTAAAGGAAGATTTAAAAGCTATTGTAACTAATGTTGGTACACAGTACATTTTTTTACTTTTTCATCAGCTGATATGCATTGGCCTGAACTACATTATATGTTTTATAGTACCATTGTCTCAGAATTATCCAGCCAAAGTAAACGTCAAAATGTTATAGACAATCCTCACCTTGTAGACTGGTTTTTCACTCAGAGATTGGAGAATTTTGAGAAATATTGGTTGTATGATACACTTGATGCTAAATGGCACTGGTATAGATTTGAATACCAAGGTAGGGGTAATATTCATTGCCATGGTACTGCTAAATTGACCAATGACCCTGGTTTGTGTGACTTAACCAAGCTTGCATTAAAGGAATACTTGGCTCAGAAATTCAAAGATGATAATAGCATAGAAAATTCATATCAGTTAGATGAGAATATAGAGGTTGGTAACAAAGCTGCCCAAATTTCATGTAATTATGTTGATTGGCTGTTGTCAACAATGAGCCCAAACCCACCTGATGAAGACACGTGGATAAGACCTGACATGCATCCATGTCAGAGACAATATAAAGATATCCCTGAGTGAGACATGGATTTTGATTATGTTGACCTCCTGAACACTGTACAACGACATACACGTTGTAGTACTAATTATTGTTTAAGAAAGAAAACTAATGAGAAAGAACTGAAATGCAGTTTTCATTTTCCATTTGATCATTGTAGCCAGACTAAAATTGAATTTGAAACAGTGCACAGCAAAAACAATAATGAACAACAGTACAGAGCAAAGATTGTTACCAAACGAAATGATTCCAGACTTAACAATAACCAACAACTTCAATTGCAAGGCTGGAGAGCTAACTGTGACATTCAGGTAATCATTGACCATTATGCATGTGTTGAATATCTCACTAAATATTCTGCCAAAGGTGAACCAAGATCACCTTTAATAAAACAAGCTTTCAACTCTATTGTCCAAAATGCTAGCAACACAACTAATCCACATAAGACCATTAAGAAAGTTGTAATGAAAACATTAGGAGAAAGAGACTATGCAGCTCAAGAAACAATGCACTACTTGCTTTCACTTAAGCTTCATAGTTCAACATTCAGTGTTATTCCGATCAGTCTAATTGGTTCACGCAAAGTAAAAACTAACATGTCACAGATTGATACTGATGATTCATGTACCAGCTACTCTCTACTTGATGTATATGCTAATCGTGCACAGTATGACAACTCCCAACAAGTTCTTGATATGAACTTTGTACAGTTCGTAACAACATTTAAACTTGTAAATAGTAAATTGGAAAAATTACCAGACAATGTCATTCCTCATATTTTTCCCACATACTCTTGCAATCCAAAAGGCCCAAATTTTGTAAAGTATTACAAGTATCAGCTACTAAGGTACAAGCCTTGGAAAATAAGTGAAAACAATGCTTGGGGAAGTGAAGAGCCAACTGATGAAACATTTATTAGTTCATGTCATGATTTCCTGGAAACAATATGCACGGACCAATGTACCTGATTGGTTTGATAAACTCCAAAATGTTATTAAGAATCAAGACATTGAAATAGAAGAATCTGCTGAAGCAGAAACTAACAATCGCGAAGAGTGGATGATAATATCTGATAGACGTACATCATTTGAAAATGGTAGTCAATCATCATGTGAATCACATGAATGGCAACTTGATAGACTAAGATATATATACTGAACCACAACTTGGTGAAATGCCTTCATGGATCAAAACCAAAAAAGAACAGTCTTCCAATATTCAAAATGAAAATAATGAAGCAGTAGATATAAATACTCTTAGTGAAATGCAAAGACTAGCATGTATCGGTACTGGAAAAAGCTACCTCATTAATGCATTATGCAACCTATTGCAAAATAAGTGTGTAATTACGTACTGCCACTACTGTACAGTATCAAAGGTGTCACTACACATTCATTACTTAAGTTGCCAGTTGGCCCAAAGGACAATAAGGATTTATCAGGTCAAAGCTTATCACGACTTCAAGAAAATTTAAAGAATATTGAATATATAGTAATTGATGAGTATTCGATGCTAGGGCAGACGTTTGGGTGGATGATAAACGCTGTAAGCAAGCAACAGGCTTTTATAATAAGATCCATGGTGGTATTTCAATTATTTTGATTGGTGATCCTGGCCAACTGCCTCCAGTTGCAAGTAAACCATTATATCATGCTCAGCCCTCTACCCCTATTGGGGAACAAGGCTATTTAACTTATAAAATGTTTGATAAGGTTGTTAAACTGACAGTTAATCAAAGAGTCCAAGGATGTTCTTCAGCACAACAACAATTCAGAAATTTATTGCCAAGACTTCGAACAGGTGAAACAACCAGTGATGATTGGCAGTTATTGCTAACCCGCCAACCATCTCGTGTAGGAAATATTTCAGAATTTCATGATGCTACAAGACTATATTACAGTAATGATGAAGTTTCTGCATATAACCATCAGAGCAACTCAGCAAACTTCAGCAACCATGTGCTAATAAAAATGCACGCCATTCATCAGCTACAGCTACAAACTTACCATCTGATGAAATGTCAGGCCTTCAACCATCAATCTATCTTGCCAAAGGAGCTAAAGTCATGTTGACGATGAATCTCTGGGCAAGTGCTGGTCTTTGTAATGGAGCAACAGGAACAGTAATTGATATTATTTATGCAAGCAATCATCAACCGCCTAATTTACCAATAGCTGTTATGGTGAAGTTTGATGACTATAGAGGTCCATCATTTAGTGAAGACTTACCATTATGTGTGCCAGTTTGTCCAATTACTGTATCCTCTCATGCAGTAGAAGGGATTCATGAAAGGCAACAACTTCCTTTAAGACTTGCATATGCTCTGACTATTCACAAAAGTCAGGGGCTTACTCTCTCAAAAGCTTGGGTAAATATTGGTAAATCAGAAAAAACCCCTGGTATATCCTATGTAGCTATAAGTAGAGTTAAAAAACTGACATTTTTAATTATTGAGCCAATGACATTTGAAAGGCTAACAAGCATTAAGTCTTCTTTAACATTGCAATTTAGACTTTTAGAAGAATCAAGGTTAGATAATATTGCCCAATCAACAAGCATCAGTCCTATTACACACAATTCACATTATTAAAACTAAAGTTTTTCAACTTTTTGAACTTTCATATGTCATATTATGTCACCTATTAAGTAATTCTCCTGACTAGAAGAAAAAATGTGTTATAATATTTCAACATGCTCTTTTGTTTTTTTCAAACAGATATTATTCAACACAAAGTTATGGAAGGTAAGTTTTATTTTGGCTATTTACATTTCCTTTGCTTCTATTTCTTCTTTTCTTCCCCTCTTTGTAGTGCCATGATTATTCGCTTAAAAATCATTAGAGCAACTGTTCATGATAATTCCGTATTTAACTTTTTTTTATTATTATTCCAGATTCACCTTTTTCAGATGAGGATGTTAAGCCTGATCTACATTGTTATATTCACAATGTGTCACCAATAAAAACTAATGACAAGAAAAAAAGTTGGTTTGAATAATTGCTGCAAACAGAAAGGGGAAGCATACGTGGGGTTTGTTTTGATCCAAGTCAATCTGATGTCAATAAATTTGAGAAAGCAGCAAACTCAAAGTCACCAATTAAATTAAATAAAGTCCGAGTAGGAACAAAACGACCAGGCTTTCCCCAAGACATAATTATAGATGAAAAGGCCATATTGGAAGAAATTGATGAATCTCAATTGTTTACAAGACAAGAAATGCCATCTCAAATTATGGAAGTCACCATTGGTTCCCTTCCTAATTTAAAGGCCGGACAGCTTGTAAACGTTAAGGATTATGTAAGTTGCATGGTCCCCCCAAAGAAAGTTGTACAAAAGGCTATGAAAAGTGAAGTAGATGTTGCAGAATGTCAGATAACAGACTCAACAGGCTCAACTAAGCTTACCTTATAGGGACGTTTGTAGAAAAAGTTACCAATGATCAATCATAATTATATGCTTAAAAACCTTCGCCTACAAGTTTACAATGGCAAGATCTCTCTATCAACCACTCGACTTGGGTGCAGCATTGAACCGACAGAACCCCTTCAAAATGTTATAGCCCCTAGTAAGCTGCCAGTTTCCCACAGGGTTGCGGTGTTTACCATTGGTTGTATCGTCAAACTATCTTCATACAACTTCTGCATTAATTGCAATAGTAAACTTGACATGCCTGACTTGGGAAATATTGTTGATTGTCAGAACTGTAAAGCAAGTATGGCCAGAAAGAGATGCCCCAAGGCTTTCTACTGTAAAGTGAGATTGCATGATGAACATGATCGCCCTCTACACTTCACTTTATTTGACAAATCTATACGACAACTGGTAGAACTCTATAATACTACTAATCCACATGATGCATTTGAACTAAAAAACTTAACAGAATACAATATTAAAGAAGCCTTTGCTTTACTTGAAGACTTCAAAATGACTTACGATGGCTCACGAGTAATCAATATTGAATTGAACAGATAAGCAAACATAAACACCTTCTACATGTCTATATGAGAAATGGTTTATCTCTAATATTACCAATCCTGATGATGTGTTTGCACTCAAAAACTTAACCAAAAACATGATTAAAGTGGTCTTTGCTGTAATTAAAGAACTCAAACTGACATATGATGGCTCCCAAGTAATCAATATTGAATTGCACAAGTATACAAATATCATCACCCTCTGCACTTTAGTTTATTGCATCCAAGAGTGACTTATGAATAATGTAAATCACTATAATTTCATTGAACTAGAGAAGATAAAAATATAGACTTTATTGTTATGTTATTGTTACATTTTTATATCGTTTCTAAAGTCAGAACATTTTGACTCTACTGTTATTGTTAATGTTACATTTTTATATCGCCATTCTTTTGCAGCGCTTAATACTAAAGGCGATGGAGGAACCCCGCCAAAACGAGGGCGCCCTACGGGAATGATTGACAAGACAAAGAACGAGGCGTTCAAGTACGTGATAGAGTATTTGGAAGAAAACGACGATGAAACTATTACACTAGATGAGCTTTATCAGTTAATGATAAGCTCAGATCCAGAAAACGAGAACACATATTCTAAAAGAACATTCCAGCGGCAACTTATTGCACACTATGGCGATAGGGTGTCGATTACATCATCGAAAAGAAATCATCATATTTTTACATTATCGTCAAATGTAAAACACATTATCCAGGATTATCAAACCAAAGTTACTGAAGAGCCGAAAAATATTGACGCTTTAATCCAACTTGTTGAGGAGTATATTGGAGACGAGATTAAGAGCTCCGAAAAACACAAAGATGTCTATCCAGAGGCTGCAGAAATGAAGTCAATGGAAAATAACCTCGACATTTTATCTTCTTCCTTGCGTTTACTTTTGCAAACAATAATCAAAAGTAAAACTGGAAAACTGCGTTGTGCCGCAATCGGGCAGGCCATCATGAGTGCTACCTGTCCGAGGGGTTTCTTATCTCCCTTACAGATTGGACTTTGTGTCCTACTTGATCACAAATATGGCCATCGGGATCTCATTGATGTAATGTATAATTTAGGCTTTAGCGCATCGTATTCCGAGGCTTCCTTGTATAAGAAAAATGTCTCTGTAACACAAGGCGTGGACGTAAGTAGAGTACCAGAAAGTGCTTTACTTCATTTAATAGCTGACAATGTGGATCACAATGCCAAAACTCTAGACGGGGAAAACGTGATCCACATGATGGGTCAGCTTGGGGCTATAACACCTGCCGCCCCTAACAAAAAGAACATTCCAAGAAAAGCTGTTTCATTAGCGGATATTCGCAAAGTTGGTAAGTATAAGATAATTTTCCAAAGAGATTCAAAGCCCATCCTTAAGAACATCAAGTTCACAGCAATCCAAGTTTTAGCTAAGGACATACATAATTCTAGACTGGATATCATGTGGCAAATATCGCTGCACGTGTCGCAGTCTCGGCCGCTATGGTCTGGATACATGCAGTCTCTTCATCGCAAAGTAACTAACCCAGGGAAAAGCGCGCAACTGTTTCTTCCCATGATCGACCTCACACCGAGTAACCCTTCCTGTGTGCGAAGTACACTGGAGTATCTATGCAACACAGCAGCACGTCATAACGTGGCCCCAATAATCAGTTTCGACCAGCAGCTATACTGGATGGCGCTTATGGTGATTGAAGATCAACCAACATTAAGCCGACTACGGAACATTGTTCTCCTCCTAGGAGGATTCCACACGGAGATGAGTTTACTTGGTGCCATAGGCTCGATAATGGCAGGATCTGGGCTAATCAAAAACGGTTTGATTCTAAGTACTAATATCACAGTTTTTACGCAGGTGAAACTTCCTTGCCTATAGGCAAAATATCAATGCGGGAAGACGACATTCAGGAGGTGGAGCCTTTAATTGACATGAATCTAATGGAAGCAACACCCGCCATCAGCAATGAAAGGCTTTCTTGCGAAATAGACCACCACCGATGATAACCACTCAGACAAAAGGAGATTACGGGATGACAATAGCAGAACAACCTGCCCCTCGGATGGAGAAAAGAATGCCAAAGGAGCGGGCTACTTGGATAGAGTGCATGATGTCAGTGAGCAAAGTCTCTCCAGCGAAGTACAAAAGTCAAGAGATGCAGACGAAGGTTAGTTTTAATGAACTAGAGGAATATTGGAATTAGTAGAATTTAATTCTTTTGAATTTAATTGCAGGTGCTGACAGTGCTGTTGCCATCGCTAGAGTGACCTGGCTAGTGGAGGCTGTACAGGGGGGAAGCATGGCTTTAGATGTTGCATTGAAGGATAGCGCGTTGGTGAAGATACAACTTGCTCTAGACAGGTGGCGTAACATGATTAGTGCACATAGAACAGCTAGACTATGGATTCAATACCAGAAAATGGTGGAGATCCTTTGAATGCTTATCCGCTCTGTGCGTATTGGCAATTGGTCGCTATACCAGAAATCCCTTTGTGAAATGCTTCCGTATATGGCCGCTGCTGGGCATAGTAATTACACTAAGTCACTCGCACTCTTTATTCCTAGAATGCTCAACCTTGAGTGCACCCACCTGGAGATGTATAAGGCTTTCAGAAACGGCTTGTTCCCGGTAAGGAGGACGGATGGATGCTGGTCAGGTATTTTTACAGATCTTTTTATAGAACAAGTCCTGATGGCAGGAATCAAATCAACTGGAGGGCTAACGCACGGCCGTGGATTTGACGAAGTAACTCGCCTACTGTTCTTGCTTTCTAGGCTTAGATGCGCTGAGGTCAGCCAATCTATTTTGGAGATTGCTGGACTTTGTGACTTGAAAAGCGATGGACATCGAGAGTTGACATTATCCCGTATACAACGTGACATTTCAGACATCACGAAGATTCTCCAACTGCTAGTTGAGCGGGGTGTATACAGTACAGCATCACAAGCTCTAGTAAGTCTATCCACGGGACTGGTCGCTGATGATACGGTCAATGCAGATGATGCAAAAGCTGTTGGCTATAAGATCCTTTGTTTAATGGTTGGCCAATCTGTAGCGGAATACAAGTTCTCCCAGAAACATAAGGTGAAGACTCTAGCCTCTCTTCTGCATGTGAAGTCCACTACTGGCGAGTGCATTGAGCTTGATCCTGGGCATCTCTACCAGCGCCTTCTCGTAATGGGAATCGGAGAAATACCTCTCCCCGA
>JANCMA020592174.1:0-19689 GCA_024336925.2 Zoanthus solanderi
AGCGGGAGATTTAAGTACCAAAGCGGGAGAACGGGAGACGAGGCAAAAATGCGTAAGTCTCCCGCCAAAAGCGGGAGAGTTGGCATCTATGCAATGTCTCTACAGAAGATAAATTATACTTAACATGAAGGAAAAATTGCTATTGAAAAGTTTGTTTTTTTTACAAATTGCACTTTTTTTGTTTTTCGGAAATTGTAATGATTATGATTAGAGACCTTAAGGTGTACGAGCATGGGATTTCAAGCGCGCGCGCTTTTCCCAGCAAACTCGTAGTTGAGAGGACGACTGTTGCATGAAATCTCGTCCTCTAAACGACTTTACTTTAAAACGTGCGCGCGCGCTTAAAATCTTGCACTCTTATCTTTAAAGGTCTCTATTAGATTGGTAACAGGACTTTGTCTTTGTGTCGTCCAATTCAGTCTGTAATTACTCGTGATTAACAAATCGGACTCCTGCTTTGAGCTCCTCCAATTTTGTATGATTTCAGACCGAATTGGACTCCACTCAGTCCTATTACCATTATTAATTAAATAGTCACAATTTTACCGTTTAAATTGGTTACATATATAGGGACTGTAATGAGTATTAGTAGAAATTGTCTCGAAGAAAAGTAGAATTATATTTCAAAGTAGTGCCATTACTTCTTAAATTTTTTGGAGGCGTTATGGTTTGAATTTTCATTATATATCTATGTAATTTACCTCAACAAAAATACGTGTATACAGAGAAATGTTGAAAAATTGAAAACTCGACTGGACGCTTTCTGAGGTGGCTACAGGCCTCAAGGTTTGCCGTTAAAGTTCTCTGTCTAAACTTAAAAGTTTCCAATTCACAACTTTTTTAAAACTAGAGAAATGTAGGGGAAATTTAAACACGACTGGACGCTTTCTAGTGCGGCAACATGCTTCAAGTTTTGGCGATAAAGTTCTCTGTCTAAACTTTAAAGTTTCCAATTCACAACTTTTTTTAAACTAGTGAATTACAGAGAAATGTAGAGAAAATTGAAACACCACTCAACGCTTTCTAGTCTGGCTGCAGGCCTCAAGTTTTGGCTTTAAATTTCTCTGTCTAAACTTTAAAGTTTCCAATTCATAATTTTTTTAAAACTAATCAATGAATTTAATACAGAGAAATGTAGAAAAAAATTCAAACACGAATGGACGCTTTCAAGTGCGACTACAGGCCTCAAGTTTTGGCGTAAAATTTCTCTGTATAAACTTAAGTTTCCAATTCACAATTTTTTTAAAACTAAGGTGAATTACAGCGAAATGTCGGGGAAATTCAAACAAAACTGGAGGCTTTCTAGTGCGGCTACAGGTCCGTCAAGTTTTGTCATTTAAAACATTCTCTGTCTAAACTTTAAAGTTTCCAATTCATAATTTTTCTTAAAAAACTATAGTGAATTACAGAGAAATGTAGGAAAATTTCAAAACAAGACTGGACGCTTTCTCAGTGTAACGGGGGGTGACAACTCTAACAAACGCTGTTTCGGGACAAAGCCAAAAATTGTTCCGGGAATCTGGAGATTTCTCCGGGAATCGGGACACTTGGAAATTTTTCTGGGAAATACGCAATAATTTCGGGACATTGCAGAAAAAAATCGGGACATCGAAGGAAACTTTATTTTCACGTTTTTATTCAGGTTATCCACGGTTAGTTGGGCATGCAAAACGTGTAATATTTAAGGTTACACAAGTAGTAATAAACGGTAAATTTTATAATAAATGCTGGGAATTCTAAAAACTTCCGGGAATGTATCCCAAAAATTCGGGAGGATGATCCAAATTTCCGGGACGACTTATGCTAAAACTTAGTATTGCTCAAACAGTGTTTGTTAGAGTTGTCAGCCCCCGTAATTGGCCGACGTTAATTACGTGTACCAATTGGCCGACGTTAATTACGTGTACCAGTTGGCCGACGTTATTTACGTGTCCTGCTGTCCGACATTAATTATGTATACCAACTGGCCGACGTTAATTACTTGTACCAATTGGCCGACGTTAATTACGTGTATCTACTAAGCTAAATCCTTACGAGCCTAGTGGCCTATGGAACCGGCGTTTATCTCCGGTTTCTGTAGTGTTAAGCGGATGAGAGTCGTTTACTCGCACTGGACGGGACACTAATTCATCGCAGGTTAGCTCCCAGCAGACGCTGGTACTCATTTACCTCCCCCGGAAGGATGGAAAGCTGAGTTGGCTTAGGCGGAAAAGAAGGTCGCACAAATTTTCGAATCTCAGCAAAGCCGGGGATCAAACTGGGGACCTTGTGGTCGGAAGGCAGAGATCTTACCAACTGCGCTAACCACGCCTGCCCACTTGTACCTACTGGCTGACTTTAATTACTTGTACCAACTGGCCGACGTTATTTTCATGTACCAACTGGCCGACGTTATTTACGTGTACCTACTGGCTGATCAATGTATTCCAATGTTTTTTTCTTTCAGTGTTACTCACTGATGGCTATACGAACAAGTATGGAGGTCGCCGCATCAGAAGCAGACCAGGAATCCGAGGTGAATATAGTTTGTCACAATTTGCCAGTTTACAGTTAGACCTCATGGTGAATGGACGGAGGTGTCATTGTTTAGGATCACTCAACCTGTTGGATAAATAAATTGAATTTCATGAAAAAGTTTTCTTGGTTAACTTAAAGTGCACCTAACACCAAAAAAAAAAAAAAAATGTTCTCGAAAATAATAAAGTGTAATTTGTGGAATAATTTGCCGCAAAATCTTTTTGATTTGGTTAAAACCTCGATCTTCTATGCCCCGTTGAAGTTCAGTTTGGAATGGTTCACGACCGCGCATATGGGAGTCTTAGTCGAGTCTGGATTTGACGTCAGATCAAGAACGAATTTTTTCTAGTTTTCCCTCTTGGGTCTTCAAAATTACACGTGCCTTAAAATGGTCGCGAACCAAGATGAGGGGCTTTTGACGCACTTTGAAGTGCCATGATATTCGAGGATTTAACCAAATCAAGAAATTTTTATGGTAAACTACTCAAAAATTACGCTTTTTTATTTTAGCCAAAACATTTTTTGGTGTTAGATGTACTTTAAGTAACTGAGAAAGAAAAACCTTGCTATGAGCTCAGGCTTCAATTTATATCGAAATCTTGACATCGAAAATTCTAGTGCAATTATCTTACCAATGAGCTACAGTTTATAAAAAGCCTACCAACCCAGTTAGTTCTTTAAGTTATTATTATTATTTTCAGGGAAAAATTAGTTTTTATCTTTTTACTTAATTCTTACTTTTCCGCTGATTCTTCTGCAGAAAGTTGCCGAGGACTTCTTGGAAAGTAAGTTATTGCCTTCTTCATTTGCCTTATTGCATTGTGTGTTCCCTTCATTGAACAAATAATATTGTTATTTTTATTTTTGTATCTAAACATAGTTTGAATGTTAATTTTTTCCGTATTTTTTTCCTTCAAGAAAAATGCAACGTTGACGAATTTCTTCAGAGGTTTTTAGAGAAAAGAAAGGTAAAACGTAAAACACTTGTTATTCTGAGGAAGTCTTTATGTTGTTAAACTGAAACAAGCCTGTCTACCTTTCTGTTTAACTGCCAGCCTGCCTTGCTCCCTAACGAAAACCTTGTCTTTTTCCTGTCTCCCTACTTACGAGCATACTATCTCGTCTAACTACCTGTCTGTCAGCCTTCCTACCTACCAGCATACCATTCTCGCCTTTTATCGGTCTATGTGCCTCTCTACCTATATATCTATGTACTCACCTAGCATTATCTTGTCTAACTACCTGTCTGTCTGCCTTCCTACCCAACTGCACACCTATCTACCTCCTGCCTCCTACCTACCTGAATACCATTCTCTCTTCTTACCGGTGTAGCTACCTCTTTACCTATATGTACTCACATAGTATTATTGTGTCTAACTACCTGTCTGCCTGCTTTCTTACCTACCTGCATTACTATCTACATCCTGTCTACCTCCTGCCTTCTACCTACCAGCATACCTCTTTCTTCTTACCGGTCTACCTGCCTATTTACCTAGATCTAACAACCTGTGTATCTGCCTTCCTCTTTCATAACTATATAAATAACTCCTTCCTATCTAACTATGTACGTACCATCATGTCCATCTTCGTATCCGCCTCCCCATCTGCCTACCTACCTGTCTGCTCTCATTCTTGGTCGTCTCTCAAGCTCACTCCAAGACAATCCTTTGTTCATTTATTTGAAAACCCTTTACTGCGTCCGAGCATCTCCCTCGCCAGATTTACGTTTGTGCTAACCAAGAGGCATTCGTCAAAAAATCAACTTTTTTTTTTCTATCGTTGCAGCTGTGCCATCTTCGAAGAGCCAAAGAAGAGAAATTACGCCATCTTCACACCCGGTATTGAGACTGCTAAAAGGAAATAAATTACCAAAATAAAGCTCTTTCGTCAACGGCATTCTTGTTTACGGGCCTCGTTACAACATTTTTAACCTTGAGTTATTCATTGTAACAGTTTGTTGTACTGGCTAATCGCATCCAAGCCTCGGTGATCTTAACAACATATAAGAAGACTCAAGTAATCTGCTTTCCTATTGGCTGAACATTGATTGATTTATTGATTTGTGATTGGTTCTGATTAGCCGTTTTTGCCAATTCGGCACTGTGATTGGCTGAGCCTGTTTGTTAACTATGTCATGCTGATGAGGCCCAAGAAGGCCGCATGCGCTATCTATACTTATTTTTATCATTCGAGCCACATCCCACAAGCATAACGCTATGCATGATTTCAAAACTCGGCAACCTCGCAGCGCGATGATTTCAGACAGATATTGCACGGCACGAAGTTAATTATATCCATTTTGAATGTTTACAATGTTCATCAGTATTTTCCCTAGTTTTTATTGGCTGTTGTAAACGTTTCTGTACGTTGATTTGTTGACCAAAAGGGTGCGATTACAGACTCTAGAGAGTGCGATTCATGCTGAAGTCAATCACAGTCCGCCATTTATTGCAAAATGGATATAATCAGTGTTTTTGGTTTTCACATTATACCAAGAGACACAAAAGACAATAGACACAGCGGCTATGTTGGTGTCCCAAACAAAAGAAATAATCAAAATTCTTTTGTTAAGAGTACACCAACATGGCCGCCATGACGTTAGGTGAAAACCAGCAATTCGTTTTCCCTGACGGCCCTAGGATGAGTAAACTGTTCTGCGTGAATACGGGGAAAGTTTCCGCGAAGTTACGAGAAATTTGTGGAAAGTTAAGGCCAATTTGGCAAAAAAGGAAATGAATTTTAAAAACTGACTGAAATGTTTTTAGTGGCGATATTATTTTTCACAAGAGCTGCAAAACGTTTCTAGTGGAGAAGATTAACAGATTAAATGCACAGTTCTGTTAAACATTTGTGTTAAACTGGCATACTTATACAGAAACTCCATTGTGTGAAACAAAAAATTTGTATTTATGAAGGAATGTACCGTTTAATTCACAAATTCCTTTGGGAGAAAAACTAACCGAAATGTTTCCAAAGTTGGTTCACGGCCTGCAACAAACAACTTGGTCAACTTCTTCTGAAAATTTGCCCAGCGAAAAAAAAAAAAAAAATTACAAAGTTTTTTCACTAATCCTATACATGAAAAAATTACTTGATTCTCATTAGTCAACAGCAGTGTAGTTACTTTCTAATTCTGTGCAAAAATATGTAATTCCGTGAATCAAAATCTCTAAAAATAAACGTGCAAAACTTTCTCGATTCTCATTGGTCGAGAGCGGTGCGATTTTCATGTAATACCAGTGCAAATTACAAAATTCAAAAATTTTTCACTGTTTACAACGGAAAGCGATACTGGAATTTGTGAAGCGACTGATCTTTGAAGATCATCCAATCGCTGTAAATAAAATTCGCACGAGAACTTGAGCGCGGGAACTCGCGAGCTGAGTACGTTGTGCTTTTCTTGGTATGTATATTATTAATAAGTAACCATACGACTTTTCTCGTTCAATTTGGAATTTTAAAATTGCACTTGTGAGTTTTTCAAAACGCTCAAATTACAAGAGGCCTGCTACTGTGGTTCTACTCTAACCGTGGTCACTTCGTTTGCCAATCAGATTGCGAATTGAAAACAATAGAATTGGACATGATATAATTCAAAAAACAAACTGAATGTCTTTTTAAAATCGTTCCTGTTGCAGAAATGATAAAAGATTTTATAAAACATAATAAAGAACGAAGTTGCAAATAGGGTTGACTGACCACGGTTAGAGTAGAACCACAGTAATTCCAAATTGCACTCGAAGTCTTTTGATTATCTATTCAAAGCTAATAAACCAATCAAAATGCAGAAGTTTCTACGAATTGTCCGTGCACGCATGAATTGTTTTGCTTTTTCACCGTCATTTTTTTAATAATTCTCGATTACCATGTAATCGAACCTTTTACTCGATCGATATGGAATTGATTTGCACTCGCAATTTTGATTCTTTTTAAAACACACTCGTTCAAATTAATTCCATATTGAACTTGTAAAGGTTCGATTATATAAACGTATTTAGCGGCGATCCTGCACCAAACTGAACTTGTAGCTGGCTGATGGTATAGTTCAGGATCCACACTGTTGTCTTCATTTGGACGATGATACTTTCTGGTTCGACTGCAGCTAGATGAGCAAGAGTCGTCAAACCTTTGAAGAGAACTTCACTGCAGCTGTGGAGTTGTTCTGTGGATAGTCTGATATATATTTACTTGATGTTCACCCATATGTTTGATCGAATAGTGTGAATTTATTGATGGGGTTTTATAATTTTCCTTGTGAAGTTAAATGTTCTCATTCAATATGTTGCAATACAAAGTCGCCTGCATATTGTGTTTTATGAATAAAAATTGGTCCTTGTAAAATGACCTGATATCCTTAAAAATCTCCTTGAAATAGCTTGATTTCGTTTCCCTGAATCTGTACGAACATTTTTTATTCGTGAAAATCAAAGAGATGGTGAAATCTGCCA
Source organism: Zoanthus solanderi (assembly GCA_024336925.2). Classification (NCBI taxonomy): domain Eukaryota; kingdom Metazoa; phylum Cnidaria; class Anthozoa; order Zoantharia; family Zoanthidae; genus Zoanthus; species Zoanthus solanderi. The sequence goes on from JANCMA020592174.1 coordinate 6,966, forward strand.
AATTTACTTTAATTTTTTTGTTGTATTTATAATTTAATTAGTAAATCCACTCAATTGCTTTTCTAACTCTCAATCTGATTGGCTGCTTTAATTTGTCTTTTGATTGACAGGTAACAGAATGATTTTACAACATGAAATACTAAACACTTAACTGAAGATTTTCCTTTTATTTTTTACGAGAATTTGTAAGTAGGCATTGTTGAATCGTTTTACATTAGATTGTAAGTCGTGACAATTAGGTCTTGAAATAACTATTTCAGCGGTAAACTAGTATTGAAGAATGACAAGCGAAAATGTCCGTTCTCAAAAGCTGTCCTCGTCATAATGCCATTGCAATGCTGTTTGCATAAGGACTGGGTGAAGAGAGTATTGGCCGTCAGGTTGGTAGACAAGATTTACATTGGGAATCGCGTTAACAGATACGACATCATACACTGAGAATATTCAGAAAGAAAAAAAGTAAGTTTTTGTTTGTTAGATATTTATCTTGCTCTTAATGGCTCGTTTTTAATTTTATCTTCTTCAAAAACCTGGGTCACTCTGATGGACTTGTCGTGGAAAGTAATTTTTTTCTGTGGCTGTGTCGCAGTAGGAAGAATGCGTAAGAAAGGCCGTACAATCATTTTAAAACCTTTAGCAAAGCCGATTATAATTCAATTTTTGAAATGAGCAACGCAGGATCTGATATCTCAATTTACTGGAATTTCGTTTTTTGTTCTTGGAATGATTACTTCATTCAGTGCTTTTACAATTTTACCCTTACTGACTGCAGTATGTTATCGGAACATTGACAGACTAATAGATAATGTGTTATTCTGCTCTTCCATAATTAACTTTTTTTTTTCTTGTATACTTCTGGTAAATTTTGCTTTGTAAAATTCGTCGAACGAAAAAGATACATTCGGAGTGTTCAGGTTGCTTGTCCGAAATGCCGTTAATTTCCATTTTGATTTCTTGATCCAGCCAAAGCGACTGAAAAAAAAAGAAAGCAAATTTGACAAATAGCTGTTTTTACAATTGGCAAATTCAACAGGAAGTTTTTTTTATGGCTCAACGTTTAATGAGACGAAATTAATTTATTTTCCGCGCCAAAAAGGTACCGAGGTCACTTTCTTCGTAAAGCAAATACATCGCTATTTTCATCTGCATGCGGTGTAATACATGGTCACCACGCTAGATTTTGTCAGATTACCCAGTTTGAAGAAAAAAAACAACGTAAATGTATGGTGAAAGAAAAACACACGAGTGTTCTCTAAAATGGAAGTTGATGAATAAAATTCTTCAAACATAAAGAGCATGTTATATTAAATCTGGCTACGAAGATGACACAGCAACAAGAAAGGTGGAAGGAGTTGCGAGAGCAATATTTCTACGGTGCGTTGGCGAGCATCAAAGACAATAAGCAAAGCAGAGCATTATTGCTGTTTCAAAGTGAACCAACAGTCCAAGAGGCCTTCAAGGGACTTTCAGAATAGGAACATGATTTTGATATAGCGGCAGTAAAGGTGGATGAGTATTTTTCAAGGAAGAAAATTATTCAATATGGCTATGGGCGCTATCACTTCAAAAAGCACAGCAACACGGGCGAGCCCATTGATCAACTTGCTTCTCGCTGAAGAACTTTCGTGGAAACTCTGAGTTTCGAAATACGACATTGCATTAACCGATTAAATTTTAGCCAACTGCTATTATATAGGAGAAAACGCCAACAGTGGAAATGGAAATTCAAATGTGGGAAGCTGAGCTAATCATTGAAAAGGAAAGACACCATGGGTCTTGCCAAAAATGGCCGCACAAAAAGCGCACAACCCTTACGTAATAATATTGTGTGTTCATTTACGCCAGGCAAACCAAGCTTGACCTTTAAGAAATAGAACATGTTTTCCGTGCCTTCATTGCCTTGTGAAAACCTAGGCGAACTTTTGGGAGAATTCGAGTGCAGATCAGTAAAAACCGAAGAGGCAGTCGAGAGTTTTTACTAGGCCTAGACAGATTCTGCTCAAAAAATCCTTAAAAGTTGCTTTAAAATGCTTTAATAAAAAGTTGTTCAAAAGTTGCTCAAATTTCAGAAAGTTGCTCCCTTATTAGGGACTTTAAGCAACGAGGACAGAAACGCGAACGACGACGGCTCAGAAAAATCACTTTTCTCGTTCGTTCTTTACTTCTTTGTGAAGGTCATTAGGGTTTTGTTTCTTTACTTTAAATTTTGTGAATAAAAAAATGATTAAATGTTTCTTCATGAAGCTAAACAAATACTGAGAAAGATTTTGCTGTTACGTCCTCGTACTCTCGACAACTTAAAAAAAGGTCTTTTCACGTTGTAATTGTAGCGAGAACTCCGTGCAGGAGCTCAGCTCGGTGCATTCCAACGTGCATTTATTGTATTTACTATTGTTTTTTGCCGTCGGCGTCGGCGTCGCCGCCCTCGTTAATTAAGCTCCCTTAATAAAAGTAACAATATCCATGTTTCTAAATAAAACAGCAAACATAAGGTGTTGCATAACCTTATTTATTGTGCCTCTATTGGTAGGTGCCTTCCTTTCTTTGGCTTCTGATTTCTTGCATGACATAATTATAATCAAATTATATGCTCAAAATCTCCCCTAGCGTGATGATATGGCAAAATTAACTTAAACTTTGAAATACAATGTCATCTTAACAGTCATTGCGTTCATGAACATGGAACAAAAACAAATAAATTAAGGAATCTAAAACTGTTTAATAGCATGAGCAAATGTGCCCTCAATAACAGAGGCATCCATTCTGCCATTTATTGCTTTAAGGGTGGTCAAATGTGCCAAAATATACAAAAATTACTCGAAAAATGCACATTTTTTTTAAGTTGTTCAAAATCAAAAAAGTTGCTCAAAATCGAAGAAGTTGCTCAAAAGTTGCTGAGCAGAATCTGTCTAGTTCTAGTTTTCACCCGCTCGAGAATTCTGCCAAAGCACGGAAAGTCTTTTATTTCTTTTATAAAATTATTATTTTCCGTCATAACAAAGACAAAGACGATATACGAAGCGCCTAATCTCTTTTCTTTCATGAAACTGTAAATTCTCACAACTTGGAGACAGCCAACCATATTGCTCACATCATTTTCGTTCACGCACTATCCAAATTATTTTATCTGTGTTGAACTACGCAAGGCCAACAAAGCAGTGAAACGGCAGCGCCATCTAACACCAACAATTGATCAGATTACGAATGCTGTAAATGGTGCACCTGTTTTCTCCAAGCTTGGTTTTCATGCTGCATGGATATCATCAGATTGAGCTTAGACCGAAGTCAAGATATCTTAAAAGCTTCGTAAAGCACAAGGGTCTGAGGCGGTTCATGTTATTTGGCCTCTGCATATGAGGTGTTTTGTCGGTCCTGCAGCAAAGGCAGAGTTTGGCCTCTTATCCTCTGAGGTGTTGCGGCATTTGATTGAGCAAGCCTTCAAAGCGTCAACGGAGTAAAGAATATCTCTGACAACATCATTGTGTTAGCGCGTACCCAATAAAAACATGACCGAGTGTTAGCAGCCACATTTCAACGTCTCAGAAAAATAGGGACGGACACTGAAAGATAACAAATTTGTCTTAAAAAACAATATTTTTCGGTTTTGTGCTCTTTAGCTAAGGTACGTCTGCCGACCCGCAAAAAGTTGAAACTATTGCTAACACAACTCCCACAAGTGCACCAGAAGGCCCAGAGTTTTCTGGGAGTCTTCCCTGGCTGTACGACACTTACTGAGCCTTTCAAAAAGCTGAAAATTGAAAGAAGAACGTGGCAACGCGGATCCAAGCAACATTACTCCTTTACCGAGCTGAAAACACGTCTGACCGACAACAATCTCGTTTTATATTTCGACTCTGAAAAGAAAACAGTGGCAACATTCGACGCGAGCCCCTTCGGACATGGTGCAGTTCTCACGCAAGATGACAGTGCCGGCAAGCCTCATACAGATGTTTATGCAAGTAGAAACTGGTGTTGAGTGCGGATATAGCCAGACTGAACTCGAAGCCATTAGCGTTGTTTGGGGCTGTCATCATTTCCATTTATAACTGTGAGAAACCTAGTTCGAAACTGGTACAAATCACAAGAACTGGAAGTGTTCTTTAAATAAATAATAGATAAACCCAAGTTCCAAAGCTCCTGAATGAATAGAAAGTTTGGGGCGCGGTCTTCAACCCTACAAATTTTTATTCTTTTCAGTACAAACTAGTATGGTATATATTAAAGTATACTAAAGAGAGACGAAGTGGGACATTCGTAAAAATGGCGGCCGAAACGTTTAACTGAAAAATTGTTTCAGTATTACTTAACTTTTTCCACGCTAAATCACTAATTCTGAACTGACATTTTTGATTTGCTAAACACTGTATCACATTGCTAATTTTGTCTTCATTGTCCCAACGGAATGGTTTTTATTTATTGACAACATTTTACTAGTAATATAGGTTCGTTTTCATCTAAAAAAATTTTACATTCGTCAAATAAATTTGCAATCCTCCATTTTGTTTTGGAAGATGCTCACGATCACGCATGCTCAAAACATTTCCGTTCTGGGTTGAAACGATTACTTGGCAAAATGTTTAACCCAAGGGCTGTGGAGTTCAACCCAGGGTTGAAATTTTAGCCTGGCTAGCTCAAACTAGGCTAAAACAAGTTCAACCCTGGGGTTGAAAAAGCTCCATGTAATCGGCCCTTTGGACACGGTGCAGATCTTGACCGCATGCACTACTTTCACAGGCTCTATGAGTTTTAGTTGATAGACTATAATAGAACTAGAAGTTTCTAATAGAAAGTGAAATGCTGCGAATTTATTGAATTTGCTATTATTCATTGAAATCAAACTCACCTCAACTTTTAACGTAATTCAAAATCTTTTCATTTCTTTTTGAAAAAATTAATTAGTGAATATCAAAAATTATATGAAAGGCAATAAATGATCAGAGATCAGGAAAGTGCGTTCGACAGTTGAGCATGACCAATAATTCGGATTTCCACAGACACAGCTACTTTGTCAACACTGATTGTTTAAATCAGCGTATGACATTGTTTGAGCCTACCTCGTTTTCTCGTAAAAATTCCCAAATGCAGAAAACACAATCAGTTCTATAAACTGTCTTCTAAAACAATGCTGTCAGTCATGCACTTTTTGTCGCACGCATAATCATAGATTGGCTACCGCCTACCAATGTACCGCGCGTTCACAAAATCATTTATAGCCAGCCAGTCCACAAATCGAGATCAAAGTTGGCTGTTAAACTCATGCCCAAACCTACTCGGCAAAACTGAACACTGTCACAACCTCCCATCGCTCGGTCAAGGTTAATCCAGAAGTGATTTTAAACGCAAATTAAACCATGAAGGAAAACCTTAATCGAATTTTTCTTTTGCTACCACCATTATAAGGGCATTTCACACACACAAAAAAACTACAAATAATACATACACTTTAAAAACAAGTGAGTGACCGGTGCAGTTGTAGCTATAATACTTAAGTTGTTAGTAGGCTGTTTATCTGTTTCTAATCAGAAGTAGTTTGTTTAGAAAAGAATATGGCCAACACATTCGAGTACTTACAGTTCGGCTGCAGCAGCTAATTGTAAAATGTCTCCACCGTTGGTGTAGTAGATGTAAAATAGCAAATCCTCCGCGTACCGACTCAGCTTTATAGGGGCCAACTGGAATGGTGCAACACAATTACACTCAATTCAATGTTTAATCTTCTGAGACACTGAGTAAGACTTCAATGTTACCTTTGAGCTTATGACTCTAGAGTCTAGATCACCATCAGCCAGTGATGGCAGTAGATAATAACTTTATGGTTCAGTGTGATCAAGGCTTGAGTTTCAGTCAAGATCAAAAGTGAAATTCAAGTTTTTACTGGATGAGTATATCAAAAATGTAAACATTAAATTATCTTTAAACCCAATAATTTACACAATCTGACTTCAGACGAGTGTGATAAACTCAAAGATCACAGACTATAATTTGATGGTTCGTTTTTTGCTACTTACAGTAGTCAAGTTTTGACACTTCTAAAACTTGTTGCGAGATAGAAATAATGCAAAGAAAATACCTTATCTCTAATATAACTGTTAATTCTGTATTCCGCTGGAACATGATAATCTACAAATAAAAAACAAAATCATTATCTAATATTATCCCCATAATCAGCAGAACTATCGTCAACATTAATATAGAAACTATTATTATCGCCTTGATAATTATCTAACATTAGAGAGCTTAAGCACCGGAACATTTCTTCACGACGGAGGTCTATTTTCCGTGAGTGGACTGGATCGAGAACGGCGTTTTTGGCAAAATTTTTAACTTAAGTAGTGCGCGTATTACAACGACGGACGCACGCAGAGTAAGAAGGTGCGAAAACTAAATTTTAAGAGCCCAATCGTAAACAAACTTTAAATTGTAAATTGGTTACACATACTGCAAGAATCTGGAGCAAAAGTCAGTGTTAAAGTAACTGGAAGTAAATTATTTACTTAGAAATATTTATTGACGATTTTTTCGGTGCTTGAAGCCATTCCTTTGATTAAAAGAAAAAAAAAACTTCGCAGTTCTGACAGACCAACACGGAGGCAAAAAGCACCTGTAGGCCTCCGTGAAGACCGCCACGACCGCATGACGTGTTCAGGTAAATATAAGCGACATCTGCTGACAGTTTAGTTCCGGTTGGCTTCCTTGACAACAAAAACGTTGGGTGCTTAAGCTCTCTACTTTATTTTGTAAACAGCTTGCAAGCATAATTTATCAGGGACAGAACCTTTATGCTAAACATGTTCCTGACTTTGAAATAAGAAAAAAACTAACTTCATATCCAAAGCCTTGCAATATTTTTTGACAAAAAAACTAATTTTATTATTTGCTATTTTAGAAAAAAGACCAGTGTAAAGTTGCTTACAATATTAATTAAAACCCCTAACTGATTACGTCTCGGGATGGAATGGCAACTAAGTCGATCCTAGAGTTGCCTTCCCTAGTTACTGTTTGATAACCCGCTCCATGTTTGTTAGACATTATAGGACATTAGGAAATTTACTTCTATCCCCCTATTACCCTTTGACCTACTTTCTTTCTTTCCCAATTATGTACATAACAATATTCCAACTGTGCTTTCCAAAATACCCTTAAACAGACACATTTACAAATTAAAAATAAATAACCAAGCTCATTTGAAAGTTAATGAAGAAAAATTTTTTTCGTGAGGCATAAATAACTGTTTTAACGATATTTGTCACGGAAATGTGCTTCTTGTTTTAATCTTCGGTTGTTTCTTAAAATATGTATTTTCCTGTATTTTTAGGTAATGCTATCGAACATCAAGCTTAGTGTATCCTTCCTACTTGAGACGCTTATTCATGCAAAAGAGAAACCACTTCTAAAGAACTGGGTGGAGTTGCTTATGGATCAGTTTGAACGCAGCGCTGCAGCTTGTGAATGGTTTCTCAACTGCATGGCTGAAGATGATTGGTGGCTCCAGCAGGGTTTCATCAAATGCCCCGTACCAAATATTCGACAGGTCATTTTTTTATCTACTCTTTCAACTGTATAATTTTTTTTTTTTAAATGCGTGTCTTAGCAGTTAGAGGTCATGTGACCATATCCACCTTTAATTAGATATGACAATATGATGTTCAGAAATGGAAAGAGTTTACATTAGTTGAAAGGCATAGTATCAAGTGACAATATTAAGTATGAAATAAAAATTTTGCTAAGGAAAGGTAGATGAAAATAATACTGAAGAGAAGGCTTGCTCATAAGTTTTACACAAATCCTTAAAAAATATCCCATTTTCTGATGCTTGCAATATTTTACTTATTTGAAGTCAACAGCTGAAACTTTGCCATTTTACTATGTGAACCTGCTCTTTGCAGTTCTGGATACCATTTTGTCATAGTTGATCGATTTAAAGTAGCTGATTTTCACCTACAAAGAGCCTATTAACTTTAGCTATATATGTTTGAACATTGCAGTAGATAGTGTAAGTTACAGGCTGAAATTTCAAAATTTAGTCGATTGTCAGAGCAGCTGACGTGTTTAATGTTCTTTAATGTGTAAATCCATTATATGTCAAGTGGCCCATAGAGCCAGCGCTAATCAGCGAGAATCTTTAACTTCCCCTGAATGGGACATTAATCCATCACAGATTAGCTCCCTGCAGACGCTAGTACTCTGTTACTGACCTCGGAAGGATGGAAAGCTGAGTTAGGTTAGACGGAAAAGATGTCACACAAATATTCAAATCTCGGTAGAGCTGGGGATCGAACTGGGCACCTTGTGGTCAGAGAGATCTTACCATTGCTCCAATCATGCCCAATCAATCCACTTCCTAAAGTACTATCCTTCATATAGTTTAACAATCGTACAGCTTAGCTCATTCAATTTCCGTTAATATTTTGTGCAATTGTTCTAATCTCTCATAGGCAGATCATTTTTACACTTTTTGGCGCATTACTGTATGCTTTACAGTTTATGAAAGCAGATGGAACGAATGTTGAAAGCTCTTCATACTTCAACCCTTTCAGTCCCAGTCATTTATCATCACCCAACTTCTCCTTACATAACACATACAAATTAAGACATTTGGTCATGAGAAAATGAGAACTGATCAAACAAAGCAAACTACTGAAGATTAAAAGTAAAATTCTCTCAAACTTGTTCAATGAAAAGTATGGGCTCAGGTTGTGAGAATTTATCATTACAACTGGGACTGAAAGGGTTAAAAGAAAAGATGGATGAATTTTTTAAAATATTTTTTGCCACTGTGCCCCAATGCATGAAAAATTGCATCTTATTGCTTTAGTCAACATGATGTGCCAATTTATGTTTGAACCCCACTTGAATTGGGTGGTCAGGATTACAAACTTTGTCCATGATGATATCATCATGATTTTGTTGCAAGTGGTGTACATCATAATTTTGATAGGGTAGTCCTTGTTCATACTTGAGGCCTACAAAGATTTTAGGTGGAGGAATATCTGGGCATTAATAGTTATGTACCCAACTATAGCATTTTTGAAGAATCTGGCAAACCATAAGTAAATAAATTTCAACTTGTGAAATTGAAGAATTTTGTTTGCTTTAAGAATATCTAATACACATGCAAAACCCCTATAAGAGATTCTTAATAAAAATCACATTCAGTGTTGTCAATAAGTGCTGACAACCTGTGATATTGTCAACTATTTGAACATTTTCACTGACTGGAAATTGGCAGGGATAAGCAGAAAAAAACAACAGTCATTACAAAAACACTATAAGAAAAAAATAGGTAAAATAAAATGTCCGTCTCCTTTCAGAATATCTCTGCCAATTTTACATCTTATCGACAACCCTGCACATTTAGTTTAAACTATAAAGTGAGGTCAACTTTTTCCAGTGTTAACAACTACCTGGTTACCATTGAAAATTTCCACAATTCGGAAGATGCAAGTTTAGGAGAGCAAGAGTGTTGGTTTGGAGAAGGAGGATGCCATGAATCGAGTGAGATGGAGAGTGGGAGTTAGAGAGATTGTTGTTAGAGTGGGGTAAATGTGGCCACCCCTGTTAATGCGGATAAACCCAGATCAAAATTGGATTGATGATTTCAAGATTGAAAGCATTATTATTTGTCATGAAGACAGTGTAGCTAGGGAGTTGACATGGGGCCATTCATAGTTATTCACTGAAGAAATGAATCTGATTCAGAGAGTTACAGGTGATTTCTTTTGGGCTCTCAGTGAGAGATCTTAAAAATTAGGAAAGGAGCAACATCAAACCTAGTCCATCTCCCAGCATCTGTTTAACAAAACAAAACTTTCAGGTAATTTCTGTATATATCTTTGCACAAACAATTTTACAAAACAACAATATCAACCATTTTAATTCCTCTTTGCTGCATGTTTGGTCAGCATTTGGTTTTCTGATAGCTGCTTTCCATTCGCAATGATCCAAAGCATATTGTTCGACGTTATTTGGCAAACTGCTGCCACTCATTGTTTACAAAAGTCTTATAAAGCATGGTATCAATGTACAAATTTCCTTTCAGATGATCCATTTCATGCTGTGCAATCCTAGCTGGCCAGCCCGCAACTCTCCAAGTAACTCTGTTACCAGTATCGTCCAATCCAGAAACTTCTACCTCCTTTGCCCGTGGTACTATGGCTGAATATCCGGCAACACTCAAACATCCCTCTCGGAATGCCAACATATTGGAGTCGATAATCTTCAATGTGGGATTAATAAATATCTTTAAAGGCACCAATGCTATGCCCATTCGTTTGATTTCCTTATCTGAAAATCCGTGGACCTCTTTCAAACGTTTATAGTGCTGACCGGTGTATTCCAAAGCAAAAACTTGTAGTCCAACTCCAATTTGCGGAGCCGCAATTCCTACACCATTTTTATTCCTCATTACTTGAACTAAATTATTGATGAGAATTTTAAACTCTGGAGTTTGAATGACCGTAGGATCAACGCTGGAAGACGTTTCACGTAGAACAGGGTCCCCAACTTGTCGAACTTTTGGCTCACCCCTTAAATAAGCCCCTAAATCGGCTGGTAGCCAGTTAGAAATAGATCTTCTACGTTGCAAATGAAATATGAACTTGGTCCTCATTGTTATTTTTCTCATGAAAACTATATGTTATCACAACATACTTTCGTCTCCCAGTCGGTCGCAATGAAACACTGGCACTTGATGGTGAGCCCACAGTAATACAGCGGTATTTTCCAAAGACTCTTCAGTTACTTCCGGTGTCATGTCTCACTTGTCACTGAAATGTCACGCACTCAACAGTGTTTTTAATTCCTTACGAGTTTCATAATAAACTTTCATATATCTATCACAAGCTGTTTTCTGACAGAATGTGTTGTTTACGTTTACGTTCAAGAGGCCAAAACATTATTTCTCTCTGCCACCTTGTGTCTCTCACACATTTGCCTTTGGCTCGTAAGTAGCGAGAACTTTCTAAGTGGTAAACGAAAATAAACTTTGTATTTGTAAACTCAGAACTTACAGTTTAAAATTAATTCTCCATAAAATGTAAAAGTATAAACCTTAGCTTTGAACAAGTTTTCTTTAAAAAAAAAACTAAAGTGCTTTCAATTTGTGCCGGAAAAACGGTGTCCCGTGTGCTTTTGTTCATATAGTTTAGGCAAAAAAACACTGGAACACTTCACACGCCCGCGTTCCTGGTCGGTACTTCACATATGATATTAGAGACCTTTGGATCCATTAACCAGGACGAGAACGAGTTTTTGGTAAAAATTCCAAACTGCAATCTTCTTGCGATAAAAACTTGCACAGAAAAAATGATAGTTCAATGGACAAATGTCCAACTACTTCTTTTTTTGTTGTGTTGGAACTGTAAATCCCTACCACGAATTCGTCATATAGAATGGCCTCTTCACCGGTGTCGTGCTTGCATTCCAGCTTTTCTCCAATCACTGGCTTCCAAGTTTTTTTTATAAACATGATGGCCACGAGCAACAGATTGAAAATCGCAGCAATGCCGTTGAACGAAAGATATTCCTCAACTTCTTGCCATTACAGTGGTTTGAATACGCTGCACACTGCGTAGGATGTCAGCGAAAAACACAAAGTCAAAGGTTATCAGTGAGTACCACAAATGAGAGGAAATGGTCTGTGTTACATGAACTGAGAGTACTGTTTATATAATCTGACTCAGAGAGCATTGTGTTAAGGAAACTGCTTGTTATGTTCGCTGAGTAACGTTTGCATATAGCAGTCTCGTTTTCTTTACTGGTAAATATCGGATCTATGTACGGTATAAACAATGAATGGGAAGTTAAAATCAACTTCTCATAAAGGCGAGAAAGTTCATTTTAAGCTTGAAGTCATTCGTTACGCCGCTTCTAATTCAAATCACGCTGCGGCAAAGAAGTACAAAGTGGATCGGAATAGCATCCGTAAATGGTGAGAGAAACAAGAAAATTTAGAAAGCTAAAGGAGAAGAAATCTGGAGGTGGTAAAAGGCGAAGATGGGACGGTGGAGGAAGGCCTTTGATGCACGAAAGATTGGAAGAGAGCTTGTTGGAGTGGATATTTGAAAGGCGTGGCAATGGCCTTCGTGTCTCGCGGAAGATCATAATGTAAAAGCCAAAAAACTTCAAGAAGATATGGAGAAAGAGGAGCCAACAATAACAAAATTAACATTCAATGCAGGTTGGCTTTCAAAGTTTATGGAACGGAATGGACTTACTATTATTCGGCGTCGTACAATGGAAGCTCAGAAAAGCCCAGATCAACTTACAGATAAACTCTGTGGTTACGTTCTGAAAGTAAGGCGCCTTCGTCAGAAGATGAATTATTATCTCAAAAATATCATTGCCATGAACGAGACAACTGTATGGAATGACATGATATCCTACACAACTGTGGAAAAACGGGAAGCACATACCGTCAACCTGAAAACAACGGGCCACGAAAAGTCCAAAGTTACAGTCTGCCTAGCCGCAGCTGCCGGTGGCGGGAAATAAAAGCCGTTCTTTGTCTCATAGGCGGCGGAAGTGGGAGGGCCCCCCAATAATTTGGTTGGGGGGGCCTGGCCCCTCAATAATAATCTGGCTAAGAACAGCAATTTTTTTTAAAAAAGAACTTTCAGATTTTATGTACTCAATAATAGATACATAGTTCAGGGTTCATCAAAAGTGATAATTCACTATTTGTTCATCTTTTGGTGTGGCCTGTTGTGTTGCACATGTTTGGAAC